>JZKD02S1882313.1:369333-383109 GCA_000966675.3 Picea glauca | reverse complement strand
TGGACGGACGAGAATAAAGTTCTCCTACTGAACCTTCTCTATGCACTCTATGCGGAGGGATTCAACCACACTCTATGAAGGAATCTCCTGGTTCAAACGGTGGAATGACTGAACTTATTCTCTCCTTTCCCCCAGATTTCTGATCTGCCAGGAGATCACATAGGCAGCATATATGATGAAAGCATAACAAAAAGCAAGCATGCAACAACACAATGTTAACAAGATACAGAGAATAATCACAGCCATGAAATTAACTCAGACACTTATATTAATTCAATATCTGTACATGGGGATTCTTCACCAGTTCTCTGCCTGTGCTCCTTGCTTCTCCTCAACGCTAATGCTAATATCTCTCCCTAGATCTCCCCCCCTACAATAATACAAAGGAGGGTGTCTTTATCCCGTTTCCCTCTCAAAAGCTAAATTGTCAAATCTAACTTAATGGTCCTATCTACCTGCACTAAATCTACTCTCCCTCTGCATTAAATCTAATAAGTGCTTCTGTTGTACAAGGGCAAGAGCTTATCTACTCGCGGTCTATTTCAGTATACAAGTACGCCTAAATATAGGAGCTTTTATGTAAACGGCGGCGCTCATAAAAAGGTTAAAACTGTGATGCTGCGTCACCCTGCAGTCCTTTTCTTTCCACATATGCGGCCTCGCGCAACGAGGTGCGGATGCTCCTGCATCACTTGTATTCTACAATTAACCCTACCAATGATTTTTCCTTTGACCACTAATCTATAGATAGTCAAGATTTTCCATATGTTAGTTTAGAAATTCTTTGGCATAATCCTTTGATTTTGTAAAAACCAATTTAAACTTCTTTTTAGATTTTCTTTTTTTTGCTAACAACTTATGACACCATCATAATTTGATATTGTCCCATATTCTTCTATAGGTACTTCCTTTTCTTGAGATTGATTTATATGACATTGAATTTCACATTCTTTATTAGGAATTTTACCCATCACGTTCTTATTATCATTTTCTTCATTTTCAGGTGTAATAACATCTTTCTTGCTTTCTCGTTCAGATTTTCTTCTCCATATCTTTCTATCAGATATTTTTCTTTTTGGATCTTCTATTTCTAATTGTGTTCTTGGAGATTTGTCATCTCCTTTCTTCTTCCAACTTTTATTAGGATTTGTCACTGACTTGAATGACTTATTCAAATATTGACTTTTTGTATTCTTGTAGTTTTGGGATTTGTGCCCAAACCTATCACAGTTGTAACATCTCATTGTAGGACAAAACTTTGCGATGTGCCCAACAAAATTACATCTCCAACATCTGATAGATTTTTTGGATTTTCTTGTATATCCTTTCTCTAATTTCTTGTAGTCCATTTCTTTATGGCCAAAGCTATGACAAGAAAAACAACAACCATTGAAGGTTTTTCCATTCTTTATTTTATTTTGGCTTGAAGGATCTGTCATTTGATTTTCTTCTTCCTTTTTACTTCTATAGATGTATTCCTTAACAAAGTTCATGCCTTGTAATTTCTTGGTACTTGCACCTTTTTCTTTTAAGAAGGATGATCCTTTCTCAGGTTTGTAAATGGTGCTCCATTTGTTATTGTCTTCTTTCTTATTGTATCCAAGACCAGTTTTCTCATCAGCTGATTTTTGGCTTTTCCAAATCTTATCTAGGATAGCTGAGCTATTCTGGAAATTGACAATCTTATTTGTCTTCTCTTCATATTTTTGAGATTGACTATTTCTAACTTCAACATGTGACATAATTCTTCCTTTTTAGTTAACTGAATCTTCAGGGCTTCTTCCACTTCTTTAGCATGTTCAAGTTGAGTCTTTAGATTTATGACAATTTATTTTGTCTCATCCAAGACTTCTTTGCATTTAATAGTTTTGTCATATGTATTCAATTCTTCCATATATATTTTGTTAGATCAAAAACTTTATATTTCAAATTTTTTTAATTCTTCCTCGTATTCTAGTTGAATCCTTTTTAGTTTGATGGCTTCTAATTCAAACATTTTGCATGACTCTTCCTTTTGGTTATTTGGATCTTCTGGGCTTCTTCCTTTTTCTTAGCTTCTTCAATTTGAGTCATTAGATCTGCATTAGTACTTTCATTTATCTTTTTGAAATTGATGATTTCCAATTCCAACATGTGGTAATATTTTTCTTTCCTTGTTAACTAGATCTTTAGGTCTTCTTTACTTTATTTAATTTCCTCAAGTTGAGTGTTTGACTTCTCAACCTCCTTTTTAAGATTCACAACTTCTTCTTCCAACTTATTATATGAATCTTCCATTTTGTTCAACTGGTTCCTCACTACCTCCTCTCTTCTTTTGGTTTCTTCAAGTTGGGTTTTTAGATTGACCTTGCTTTCTCTTAGTTCTTTTAGATCTACAAAGTTTCTGCTAAGTTCATCATCTTCCTTCTTTTCTTCTTTTGCTTGACTGATTTCACTCTTCAATTTATCAATCTCCTTTTCTTTTTCTTCTAACTGAACATTTTTCTCAGATGTGTTTTTCCCATTGTCTTTGACCATTTCCTTTATTTCCGTGATAAGATTTTGACTCTTTTCAAGAAATCATTTAGTGTAGTCATGAAGAAAACTATAGTCTGAATCATTATGATCAAAGTGGTATACATAGAGACTCCAATCAAATTTCTATTTGGCCTTTGATAGTTATTTTTCTACTTCATCCATGGGATAAATGTTAACATAACATTCTTCTAATTCTTTTAGTACTTCTTTTCTTTTATTGTCATGTTTCTTTAATTCTTCCATCTTTTCTATTAGATTAATAACTTCGGTTTTCAAACTTTTGATCTCTTCTTTTTTGTTTTCTAGCTGAGGCTTTTGTTCATGCTCTTCATGATTAGATTGATCTAACTTTTGTAGTAGTATCATATCCTTTTGTTGGATTTTATCCAACTCTTATAGAGTGCACATGGTTGTGTACTCAAGACTGTCAAGAGCCTCCACGAGAACTTTAATATGCATATAATTTCCTGGTTCCAAACGAATTTCTCCTATAGCAGCTGCAACATCATTTTTAAGATTATGTAATTTTTCTTTAGTGATTACTGACGTATGCCTCATTTCCTTGATGAGGTTGTCTTCCTCACTGTTGACTAAGATTTGCATAAAATATTCTATTTCATTCTGATTAGAAATGTATTTCTCTGTATTATGTTCTTTAATCTGATTGCAATTTTCCTTTTCTTTATCTTCTTCATTATATTGATAAGAGCTCTCTTCTTCTGAGTTTTTTTTTTAATTCTGACAAGAATCCTCTTCATTGGAGTTTTGTTCTTTATTATGGTAGGAATCCTCTGTATCTGAGTCTTGTTTCTCACTTTGATAGGATCTATATTCTTCTTTCATTTCATTCTTATAACAAATTTCTAGTTGAAGCCATAATTCTTTGGTAGATTTGTAGTGCTTCATCTTTTCTTTGACTTGGTCTGACAATGCATCCTGAATTTATTTTAAGGCTACTAAATTGTTTATCTTTGCTTCCTTTGCAGTTTTGGATTTTCTCTTTGAAGTAGTTAAGTCCCAGGGCTTACTTACTACTGAATCCAAAACTCCAAATCCTTTTGACTTCAGATATCTTTTCATATTTACCTCCATGATAAATAATCTATTCCATCAAATAAGGGAGCTTCATTTGTGGAGATAGAAATTTGTCCATCCATTTCTTCTAAATCTACCTTCAGTGATTAAACTATGCTGAAGGAACCCCCTCTAATACCAATTGTTGAAATGGGTACTTGACATTGAGAGGGGGGGTGAATCAATGTCACAAAACTTTGGACAATTTTCTCTTTTCACAAATTAACTGAACAACAAATATTTACTTCATTTTCTCAAAAAATATATATAAAAGAATAACTACTTTGTTTATTTATTTTAACTTGAATGAATACATAAGATCAATCTTTGAATATCATATTCATACAATTATCAGAGACCCATATCTATGTTACAAGACCCAGCTTGTAGTTCTCAGATCCAACTAAGAAATGATGAATCCAATCCTCATAACAAGTCCCAGCTTGTTGATCTTAGAGCCAACTGAGATGTGAGGAATCCAATCCTCATACAAGACCCATATTGTAAACAGGCACCAACCTGGTAGAATGAACCTTCATTCAATCCATTATTTATAAATATATTTATACTTCAACAAATTCAACTACAGGTCTTCTCACCATTCTTTCTTGTTTATATAGTCTTCCAACTAGTGTGAATTTGAAGCATTGTGTCTTTTGATATTTGAACCATTGTACCGTTTCATTTGAAATGATAATATTTAAACTTTAATTAATATCATTTTTATTTTTATACTTTATTCATGATTTCATGATTTAACTCACGTTTAATCATGACTGTGTATTGGTTTATTTTTCCTCATGAGTTGATCACAGACATTGATCAACTCATTAGATCATACTCATGTTTGTGTTGTGTTCTAGGTTCACCAATAGATCATATTCGATCTTATCAATTCTCTGTAATCTTCTGGTGTTAACTCTCTATCGAATTAAGTCTGGATGAGGCACTTCCTTCCAACCATGTTCATATGATCATAGGCGTAGACCCATAGGCTTCTTAATTTAATCGACGCATTATAGTCTCCCTTTTAAATATCTTATCATATGACCAATAGTGGTGACTAGACACTAGGACAAATGAGTGCTTGAGAGCTTATCAATTTCAATGGTCACAATTCAATCTTCTGATGAAGTGGATGGCTGATGGAACTTTTCCCTTCGAAACTTCAGGATTTCAACTTTTCAAACCTTCGAATCAGATTGGATGGTTTATGTTTATTTTGTGGAAACTAATCAATCGTCAGATTTGATTCTTACAAGGCTTAATATGACGGCTGAGTCTTAATCAAGAATTGAGTTGGATGGCCACCATTTACTACGGGTCTTCAGACTTCAAATATTTCAAATCTCAACCCTTTCTTTCCTTCGTACGTCAATCTTCCGGAGTTGATAATCCACTGATGCGTGTCCCTTTTAGATCAATGACTATGATCCTTTCGTGTCTTCAGGCTTTGGAATTCTTAAGTCTCAAATTTCAATGTAGTATGATCGACAGATGAGAATTCTCCCGAAGTATTTCATTAGATCGAACGAACGATGTCTACTTTGGGATTTTTTCCTTCGGGACTTCGGAGATTTTTTCATTTGTTAGTGGTGAAACTTCGAAATCAAAACTCTTGGAGTGATGTAACTTTCTTACGTCACTTGATGATGTGTCACGAGCCGAGTAGCTACCACGTGTCACTCAGATTCGTGATTTCCACGTACCTGAAATATTGATTTCAACTTGACACTTGTCATTCTCTGACTGTGCCACATTTCCTTACTGACATGGTCTGCCATATGTCCATGCTGACGTGGTCTGCCACATGTCCATGCTGACATGGTCTACCCCATGTCAATGCTAATGTGGTATGTTGACGTAGATCTCCCTGATCTAATGGTCATCGTATGTTCTCCAGATCTGATGGTCCTTATTCATTTCGGATTTTCGACTCTCCGGGCTTCAGGTCTTTCAAATCTCAAACTGAAAAATCTTGAAGTGATATTTTTCCAGAGTGTAACCTCTTCATATCTTTAGACCCAAAAAGAATTTTGTTCATTGATCAGGATCTTAGATCGACAACTCGATCTGTCTGCGATGCAGCTTAGTCATGGATTGAATCAAACAGCTCTTCTTCTAGCTTATCCTATCCTTCCACTTTAGAATGATCCAACGATTGTTGTATATTCGCATAAATGAGATCTCAGATATTTTACCTCACTTATCCTATCCTTCCATCGATTCGATCCGATGCCTAACAAAAATTTGGGTGATTGAGATCTCAGATCTCAACCCTTGCTTATCTTGTCCTTCCACTTAAATATGATCCAATGATCATGAAGATTCTTCGAAGAAGATCCATGATCAAGGATGGTTTACGGAACCGTAACTTGCGAGTGATTTAACTCATCACCAAAACTCTGCAATTTGAAGTTGTGCATTGTTGGTGAGTCAACCACAATCGTTGATCTTTGAGGCTATAAGATCTAATGGTCCTGACTAATTGCAGGATTGGAAATAACACAATATTTAATTCTCCTTTCGATCTCCACAATCTATCCTTGTCATTGATCTGGAGATTGTGCATCCAACAATCACGACTTAATCAGACTTAATATGATCATTTGTTAGATCAACCACAATCATCGATATTTGGGATTATGAGATATGGAGATCTAGACCAATTGCAGGGTTAAAACTAGAGAGTTGTATAATTCTTCTTTCTCTCTCCACAATTCATTCATGTCGTTGATCTGGCTTGTATATCTGATGGTCATGATCCTCCAACGGTCCTCAAGCCCATGGTCACTCATATGAACGACGTCTGTTATATGAGACGGTCAACACCGTTAGTTTCTTGATCGGACGGTTGTTGAGTTTTCTCACATTTTCTTGTGCATCGATCGACTTCTTAGTATTTCCATTCGGACGACATTTTTAGAATGTGCTCTTCCTTCTGATCTTTGATATTCATTCGCTAACTCTCCCGAGATTTAATCTTTGTCATACTGTCATATTGTTTGACGTTTTCATCCTTTGCATACTTTCAATACACTTTTCCTTTTGATATTTTGATCTCTGCATATTGTTTGACATTCTATGTTAACTGATATATTGCTAACATCTGATGCAGGAGCATCATAGAAATCCAAAGAACAAACCTAGTCAAAGGAACAACTGAATGCACGGATGCAAAAATGACACGTTTTTATGAAAATGTTTTGAATTTTGAAATCTGAAGCATTAATGTAATAGCTAGGGGAAGCGTACTTACATTTATGTCTTGGAGATATGAACAAATAAAGGTAAATTATTCTCATCTGCTGAATTTAATAGGCATTTAAGTCTGTTAATGTAAAGTAGGTAGATATGAATGTTAGATTATACAGTTTAGAAACGTAGGACTGAAAATGGATATCGACACCCTCACCCTTGTATCATTGTAATTTTGGATGATCGTTCTGATTTCATAAGCTGTAGAGATGTAATAGAGAGTTGTAGAGAAGAACCCATGTATAGGAGCACTTGAGTTAATATATGAATCTTTGACCCAACTTTCATGGTGTTATGATGCTTACTGTTTACATTTGTTGAATGGTATGTTTACATTTGATTTGTTTCTCTATTATGCATTTGTTTCAATGTCTCATTATGTGTATGATTTCATGGTGAATGTATGAAGTCTGAGAGAGGAGAAGAATGAGTTTCAATTGTTTCTCTTCTTGAGAATTCCTGCAAGGAGTGCAGTGAATGTCTGCAAGGTCTGCGTTGACGAGGGTTTGAGTTTCAACTCAGAAAGCTTAGGAGAGATATTGTTGTTCTCATACCAGTTGAAGTGCAGGTGAAGCACAGAATCATGCAAAGTGTGCACAGGATGGTTGGAGTCTTAGAACTTATCAACTAAGGGGAATATTGAGAGGACCACTGTTGCAAAGAGTGCACAGGGTCAGAGACTCAAATAACCAGAAGTTATTTGAAGATTTGTCACGAGGAGTGTGAGCAGGGATCCTTTTGGGAAGCTTGAGTTTACAAGTGAAAGCTCGGGAAGGATAACACCTTTGAAGTGATCAAAGAAAGACGAAGATCGAAATCGACTCATAGAAGTCAAGTTCAGGAGGGATAACACCGAGTCATTTGGGTAGAATTCATTGAGGAGTGCATCTGGTGGTCATAATTCTCCGTGGAGAACTCATGAAACTGCGAGGAACGTAGGATCCAGGGAAGTTGTAAGGTGGTTAGGAGTTGGATGAATCCTCCACCCCGACATCACGATTCAACGTGAACTGTTGATTGTGGTCAGTTTGAGCCGAAAGATCATTTTAGGGATTCAGGATTCGTAATTTTGGAGTGCCGACCAAAATCCTTGGTCACTCTAATTCCCGAATCGCGAAAGGGAATTTTAGGTGTAACATTTTGTCATTTCGATATTTCAAGGTTCATCATTTTGGAAATTACGATGACAAGGAGCCAGGGGTTTTTGCATTGAAAATCTCAAAGTTGAAAAATGCGGCGTGTTAATGGAGTGCAATTTCGACATTTCGACTTTCCGGGGTTTGGGAAGTAGAGGAGGCAGTGACTTTGGAATCAAGAGTTTCAAACTCCTGGTTCATGAAATCCCAAAGAGGGAAAGGAAAAAATCTTGAAAAGGTTGAGGGAAAATAGTTTTTGGGTACCAATAGGGTTTTGGGGTTTTGGGACTCAAGAAGTGGATTCACATGGTCAACACAACTCCTGAAATCGCGAAGAGAGAAACATCAAAATGTGGGTCCCAAGTATTAGTCAGAGGATACGTACGACAGAGTCAAAAGAGGGGTGAATCTTCGGCGAAAATCGTGAAAGGCCATTGATCTCACATTCCATGGGACGTTGAGCCCATTTCGGCATTTCGACATTTCAGAGTTCAGGGAATCATAAGGGAAGAGGAACGAATGTTGGTTGTTCTCTCAAATTCCCGAAAGCCGAAACTAGTGGGTAAAAGGTGGCATGTGGTTTTTGCATTGTAGGAGTCAACCTTCGTTGATGTTTCGGATTTCGGCGATTATAAAAGTTATGACATTGCGTCAAGAACCTCTAACTCGTGAAGCCCAAAATATTTTGTGGCTTAAACAAAGGGCTTGATTAACCCTTGGCATGGTTTTAGTGACTATCCTGCATGGATCTCGACCCGAGGGCAGGAGGTCTATGTCAAGTGGTATCAGAGAACAGAACAAATTATTTGCTTTCTGTAGCAGAGAGAAAAGAGAAAAAATTTCAGCCATGAAGGCAAGAAGAAGAGATAGGCCAATGCCTGATCGAGCAGTGGAAAGAGAAATGCGTGAGTTACATGCCAGACTTGATGCTATGGAGACAGAACAGAGGCGCACAATTGGCGTTGGGGGTATCAGCGAAGTTGAAAGTGAAAATGAAGCTAGAAACGAAGGAGAAGAAGTTGCAGTCGAAGATGTTGTAGACGAATGCCTATTTAGGGTTGTTGCAAGGATAGGTGCTAGAGAAAAAATGGACATTCCAGTGTAAGAAGGCAACTTGGATGTTGAAGAACTTCTAGACTGGATTAGAGCTCTAGACAAATACTTCGACTATGAGGATGTCGAGGAAGATAAGAAAGTCAAACATGTCGTTACTAGACTTAAAGGGCATGCAACACTGTGGTGGGATGAACTGCAGGCTGACAGACGTTGCAAGGGCAAGAAGAAAATCAAAATATGGGATAGAATGGTCACAAAGATGAAAGCCAAATTTATACCCAGGGATTATCAAATCACTTTGTTTTGGAGGATGCAGAATTTGAGATAGAAGCTGATGTCAGTGAAAGAATACACTGAAGAATTATACAGGATAAACATCAAAGCAGGTCATCAGAAAAACAATGATGAAAAGGTTTCTAGGTACATGAATGGTCTGCGATATGACATTCAATATGAGATGAGCATGATGACCATTTGAAATGTGGAAGATGCTTATCAGATAGCTCTGAATGATGCAGAGAAGTTGAATCGGAAGCAAGGTCAAAGAGGTCAAGGTAGAATTCAAGCCAAAGGCAAAACGACTGCCCAAGACATAACTCAGAGGCCTAAATAAGAGAGAAATAAATGTTAAACTCAACCTAAGAGAGGAGGAAGCTCATAGGGAAGGAAGTATACTGATAGAAATACTTTTCCTCGAGTCAGAGGAAGAGGAAGAGGCAGAGGAGGTGAAGTGAAATGCTTCGTTTGTGGAAAAATTGGACATAAATCCTATGAGTGTCCAGATAAGAAGAAATATGTTGGTGAAAATCACATTTCCAAAGCTCAAGGATGGAATGTTGAGGTAGAAGACACTGAGGGAGGAAGATCTTTGATGATGAGGAAAGTTCTCTTGAAGCCAGAGAAGGAAGCAGAGAACCCAACCCAAAGAAATAATATGTTTTGGACTGCTTGCAAAACTAAGGATAGGGTATGCAATGTCATAGTGGACAGTGGTAGCAAAAAAAATCTCGTATCTACAGAGATGGTAGAAAAGATGGAGTTGGAGACTATTGTACATCCAACCCCATACCGGGTTTCGTGACTACAAAAAGGACATCAGGTAAATGTCACTAAACAATGCTTAGTTGAATTTAAAATAGGAGGATATAAAGATGAAATATTATGTGATGTCATTCCCATGGATGTTTGTCATCTATTGTTGGGTAGACCATGGAAATATGACAGAAACGTAGTTCATGATGGGAGAAAGAACACGTACACCTTGGAGAAAAATGGTAGGACTCACATGTTGTTGCCAATTAAGGATAAAGAGGTGAAAACAGAAATGAGAAACATTGTACTTCTCATGAGTATGAAGGAACTTCTTGATGAGGTTAAGAAGAAGGAAGACACACAATTTATTGTGGTCAGGAAGCCCAAAATTGTTTTGACCAGTACAAGGATAGATGATTTACCAGAAGAAATCCAGGAGTTGTTGGGAGAGTTTGCTGATATAGTAGTGGACGAACTACCTTGTTCGTTGCCACCTATCAAGAGTATAAGCCATCATATCGATATTATACCTGGATCCAGTTTGACAAATAAAGAAACATATCGGTTGATGCTGCAGGAAAATGAAGAAGTTAAGAGACAGGTCCAGGACTTAATGGACAAAGGATTGATTCGAGAAATCTTGATTCCATGTGTTGTTCCAACAGTGCTCAGCCCAAAGAAAGACGAAGGCTAGAGAAAGTGTACAAACTCAAGGGAGATCAATAAGATTACCATCAGATATAGATTTCCATTGCCAAGGATGGACGACTTGATGGATTGCTTGAGTGGAGCAAAGTTTTTTTCAAAGAATGATTTGAAAAGAGGGTATCATCAAATTTGAATGAGAGAAGGTGATGAATGGAAGACAACATTCAAGATGAATGAGGGGCTTTATGAATGGATTTTCATGCCATTTGGCTTAACGAATGCGCCCAATACTTTCATGAGGTTGATGAATGAAGTCCTGAAGGATTTCATAGGGAAATGTGTCATTGTATATCTTGATGATATATTAATTTTCAGCAAGACAGAAGCAGAACATTTAAAGAATTTAGTTACAGTAATGAGAAGATTACAACAAGAGAAATTGTTGATTAATATGAAGAAATCATCATTTATGAGAATAGAACTCATTTATTTGGGTTTTGTTATCTCTGCAAATGAATAAAAAATGGATCCGAAAAAGATAAAGGCGATTAAGAATTGGCCATCGCCGAAGGGCATGTTTGAAGTTCAAAGCTTCCATGGCTTGGCTAGCTTCTACAGGAAATTCATCCAAAAATTCAGTGGAATTAGCACACCAATGATGGATACGGTGAAGAAAAGACATAAATATTTTCACTGGACAGAGGAAGCAGAGAAGAGTTTCAATTTGTTGAAGAAGAAGATCACTGAGCAACCAATTCTATTTTTGCCACATTTTAACAAGACATTCCAGGTTAGGTGTGATGTGAGTGGATTTGCAATTGGAGCAGTCTTGAGCCAATATGATAGGATGATCGCATATTTCAGTGAAAAACTGAATGAATTGAAGATTAAGTACTCCACATATGACAAAGAATTCCATGTCGTCATATAAGAATTGAAGAAATGGAGACACTATTTGGTTCCCAAGGAGTTTGTTTTGTACAATGATAATCATGCTTTGCAATTTGTGACTCGACAGGAGAAGTTGAACCAAAAACATGCTAAATGGGTTGAATACATGCAAAATTTTACTTATGTGATTAAGCATATTTCTGGAACTGCTAACAAAATTGTTGATGCTTTGAGCAGGAAATGTTTGTTTATGCAAGAATTCAGAGTCAAGACTTTGGGATTTGATAACCTCAAATAAATGTATAGGGATGACCCAGATTTTAAAGAGGCATATGAGGCATCTAAGAATCCAATTCTCAAGGACAGAAGTTAATGGACTGAATACATGAACCAGGATGGATTATTGTTCAGGGGAAATCAACTATGTATTCTGAAATGCTCCATGAGGGAGAATTTGGTGAAGGAAAAACACAGTGGAGGATTGGTCGGACATTTCGGTCATGACAAGATGTTCTCAAAGTTGAATGGCTCATATTTTTTTCCAGGGATGAGAACAAATGTTAGGAAATTTGTGGGCAGGTGCATAATTTTCCAACACATGAAAGGAAAAAGACAGAATACAGGGTTATACCAACCATTTCCCATACCTAAAAGGTCGTGGGACGCAGTGAGCATGGATTTCATATTGGGACTACCAAGGACACAGAGAGAATATGATTCAATCTTTATGGTAGTCGATAGATTTTCAAAAATAGCACATTTCATACCATGCCAGAAAACCAGTGACACAACTCATATTGCGAACTTGTTTTTCAAGGAAGTCGTCAGACTTCATGGCTTGCTAAAGAGTATCGTGTCTGATTGAGATACCAAGTTCGTAGGGAATTTATGGAGGACATTATGGAAGAATTTAGGAAAAAGTTTGTCTTTTATCTCAGCACATCATACTCATATGGATGGATAGATAGAGGTCGTAAACAGGAGCTTGGTATATTTGTTAAGAAGCTTAGTGACTAAACACCACAGTCAATGGGATCAAATTCTGCTCCAAGTAGAATTCGCTTACAATGATTCACTCAATAGAAGCACAGGGCAAAGTCCATTCCAGATTGTATATGGAATGCAACCAAGGGGAGTTTCTGAATTGAATGATTCAGAACAAAATGAATTCAGGAGTGCTAGTGTAGAGGACTTTGCAGAAGGAATGAAAGAGCTTCACAGCCAAATTAAGGAGCGATTGCAAAGTTCAAGTCAAGAATACAAGCAGAGAGAAGATCAACATAGGTGAGAAATTCAATTTGAAGTTGGTAATCTGATTCTTGTGCATCTGAGGAAGGATAGGTTCCCAAGGGGAACGTATAATAAGTTGAAGATGAAAAAGATTGGACTGTGCAAGGTCATAAGGAAATTTGGGGCAAACGCATATGAGATTGAATTACCTGATGGGGTCGGAATCTCACCGATATTCAATGTTGTGGATTTATCCTTACAGAGATGAAGAAGAAGGAGCAGAGAAGGAATAGAAATAAATTCAATGGACAAAAGAAATTCTTGTAGCTATAGAGCCACAGATGGAAAGCATAATTGACAAAAGGGTTAGCAAAAAGACCAGGAGAAAAGAGTATTTTTAATACTTGGTCAAATGGAAGGGACATCCAATTGAAGATGCCAGTTGGGAGGATGAAGAAGTAATTCATAGGCATGGACAGACCGTGCAAGAGCTCATGAACAGGAGTTCATGAAAATTTTCAAGCAAGGGAGTATGATGCAAGAGCATCGTAGAAAGCCAAAGCACGCACCTAGTCAAAGGAACAACTGAACATGCAGATGCAAAAAGGACATGTTTTTATGAAAACATTTTGAATTTTGAAATCTGAAGCATTAATGTAATATCTAGGAGAAGCGTACTTACATTTATGTCTTGGAGATATGAACAGATAAAGAGAAATTATTCTCATCTACTGGATGTAATAGGCATTTAAGTCTATTAATGTAAAGTAGGTAGATATGAATGTTAGATTAGACATTTTAGAATGTTAAGCCCTAATATTGGCTCATTACCCCTTAATTGGGGCATATTAGATTAGTAATGCGATTTTATTTATGTCGGCTTTAGGCCATTAGTTGTAATTTAGATTAGTAATGTTATTTTAATTATGTCGGC
>JZKD02S1882313.1:349158-364428 GCA_000966675.3 Picea glauca | reverse complement strand
TGAACATTTAAGTAGGGTAAAAGGAGGTTGCCCCCTCGAAGAGGCTTATTATCTGAAATTATCTCTTTTTCAAGGCGTTGAGTACTTTTCCTGAGGTTTTTCTATGCTATATTGAATTTTGGTTCATAACATAGAAACGTAGGAGGGAAAATGGATATAGACACCCTCACCCTTGTATCATTGTAAGTTTGGATGATCATTCAGAATTCATAAGTTGTAGAGTTGTAGCAGAGAGCTGTAGAGAAGAACCAATGAATAGGAGCACTTGAGTTAATATATGAAGCTTTGACTCAACTTTCATGATGTTATGATGCTTACTGTTTACATTTGTTGAATGGTATGTTTACAGTTGATTTGTTTCTTTGTGATGCATTTGTTTCAATGTTGCATTATGTGTATGATTTCATGGTAAATGTATGAATTATGAGAGAGGAGAAGAATGGGTTTCAATTGTTTCTCTTCCTAAGAATTCCTACAAGGAGTGCAGTGAATGTCCGCAAGGTGTGCATTGACAAGGGTCTGAGTGGCATCTCAGAAAGCTCAGGAGAGATACCCTTGTTCTCGTACCAGCTGAAGTGAAGGTGAAGCACAGAGCCATGCAAGGTGTGCACATGCTGGTTGGAGCCTTAGAACTTATCAACTAAGGGGAAGATTGAGAGGACCATTGTTGCAAAGAGTGCACAGGGTCGAAGACTCAAATAACCAAAGGTTATTTGAATATTTGTCGCAAGGAGTGCGAGTAGGGATCCTTTTGGGAAGCTTGAGTTTACAAGTGAAATCTCAGGAAGGATAACACCTTTGAAGTGCTCAAAGGGAGATGGAGATCGAAATTGACTCATAGAAGTCAAGTTCAAGTGGGAGAACACTGAGTCGTTTGGGCAAAAGTCATTGAGGAGTGCATCTGGTGGTCAGAATTCTCTATGGAGAACTCGCAAAACCATGAGGACCGTGGGATCTAGGGGAGCTATAAGGTGGTTAGGAGTTGGATGAATCCTCCACCCTGACATCAAGAGTCAATGTGAACTATTGATTGTGGTCGGTTTGAGCCGATAGATCATTTCAGGGATTCATGATTTGTAAGTTTGGAGTGCAGGCCAAAATCCTTGGTCACTCTAATTCCAAAATCATGAAAGGGATTTTCACGTGTGAAATTTCGGCATTTCTGTATTTCGTTCTGGAAATTACGATGACAAGGAGTTGGGGGTCTTTGCATTGAAAATCCCGAAGTCACAAAACGCGACGTGTATTTGGAGTGGAATTTTTGCATTTCGTCTTTCCAGGGTTCGGGAAGTAGAGGAGGCAGTGACTTTGGAATCGAGAGTTTCAAACTCTCGATTCACGAAATCCTGAAGAGGGAAAGGAAAAGTTCCCGAAAAGGTTGAGGGACAATAGTATTTGGGTACCAATTGGGTTTCAGGGTTTTGGAACTCAAGAAGTGGAGTTGCATGGTCAACACAACTTCCGAAATCATGAAGAGAGAAACGCCAAAAGGTGGGTCCCAAATATTAGTCAGAGGATACGTGCGGTGGAGGAAAAAGAGGGGTCAAGCTTTGGCGAAAATCCCGAAAGGCCATCGATCTTGCATTCCATGGGATGTTGAGCCCATTTCAGCATTCCGACATTTTGGAGTTCGGGGAATCATAAGGGAAGAGGAATGACTGTTGGTTGTTTGCTCAAAGTCCTGAAAGCTGAAATTAGTGGGTAAAAGGTGGCATGTGCTTTTCACGTTGGAGCAGTCAACCTTCATTGACATTTCAAATTTCGACGATTGTAAAAGTTGTGACATTGTGTCAAGAACCTCCAACTCATGAAGTCTGAAATCTTTCGTGGCTTAAACAAAGGGTTTGATTAACCCTTGGCGTGGGTTTAGTGACGATCCTGCACGGATCTCGGCTCGAGGGCAAGGGGTCTGCGTCAACATCAATGACAATTTCATCTATGATAAATCACAATGACAATTCATCATAACACCAAATCATCACATCATAATGAAATCGACTGTTGACATCAATGACAATACATCAATGACACTATGTCCAACAATTCCCTGAAATATATTCGATTTAGCTTGTTGTGTGGTTTTATTTTAGCTTTTCAATTTCTTCCTTTAACGTGTCAAGACAGCTAGGCTGATCTTCTTTAGTCCTTTTGACTATTCCATATTTAGCCTCCTCCTTTCGTTGCTTTTTCCTTTTTCTCTCACCAACTTGTGTGTATAATCCATCTGCATATGCATTAATGATCAAATCCTTCATAATAGGATTCAACCTGATCTCTTCACCTGATTCTGGCTCATCAATAGATTTTGTGCGACATTTTGTTGTTAGGAGTTGTGTAGCATGCCTTTCTCTCTTTTTACTTGATAGTTTTGTCATATTATTCGAATTTTCTGGTTTGTTGAAAACTGCTGGATATTTCTCAACTCCCTTTGGTTTTCCAGGAAACACAAGCCTATTTCCCTCAACTACATGAATTGGAAGAGTGACTCGTTTTGCAGGTATCTCGCTCTGGAATAAGCTGTCAATTACCCAAAATAGAGTAATTTCACCTGTGTTTTGAGTAACATTCGCCATCAAATACTAATCATGGGACAAAACTCCTTACAGGGATAATGACCTCTCACATTCGGCCATCGATTTCCAATGATGAGTATTAAATCGGTTATTTGGCGGCACTTATTCAGCATTGTGTAAACAAATGGTACATAAAAAAGTGTCTCGAGATGATTAGACCTGCCATCAAGTTTCATTTCCACATGTGACCCTTGGATTAGATCCGTTCAATGACATTTAACATGTGATTTCGGGGTGTGATAGGGAGATTTTGAGTTTATCTGCTTTCCCCCCTGAAATGCGTTTGATGATGCCACGTACCTTTGAGGGGAAACCATGGTTGAAATTTTGGGCCCGCTTAGACATTTTAAACTCCGTGTTGTTTCAAACTCTGAAATCTCTCCTAACTGTGGATCTCAGCGAATGGCAATCTACGACCTTTCAAGCCCTCTTTTCTTTACGCCTCCACCAAATTTAATCTCTTTTTCCATTTTCAGGTACTTCTCCAAATTTATCTGACTTCCAAATTTTTTTAGCACCTCGCTAAACCCTAAAATATTGATTTCACACCAAACATTTAAATGGTGATAACATGGGATCCAACTGGGGATGTTATCCTCCCAGTGGGGTAGCAAAGAACTTGTAGACCCTGTGCCTGATCCATTGAGTTGCTTCCAAAAATGTGTGTACTCAACTCTGACCTATCACCAGTGTCCGCTGAAAACCAAAGTCTGCACAATGATCTCACCTAGAGACGGAACGTTGGATATACTTCTAAACTCTGACTGAACACATTATTTGAAAATCTAAACTTGAAAATTCTTGATCATTAAGCTTATTTGCACCTACCTACCCAGACTGCTAAAATGAGCCTTCAATCAAGTGAAATCATAATGCCAATGCAGCCATGCAAGTATTTTTTCTACTTTATGTTTCCTTTGCACATGCTTGCTCCAAATCTTGTTAATTGATAATTCATTCAATATTTTACCTATGAATTCAAATCTCAAAAATTTAAAAACATTGGGACTGTTTACTACCTCCAACAAAACTAAAAATTTCTCCTCTAAAACATGCACAAAACAACAATCATGTTTCACTCTTTCCACTGCATTCTTGTTTTCATGTGATTTAACCGGTTTATTTCCACCAAGAGGTTGAAAAATATGTTGAGACTGCTGGAGATAACAATCTTCTTAATCGTAAGACAGTGATGAATAAAATGAAACCCCTGGCGTTAAGCAACCCATATTTAATACTAACATTGGTTTACCCTCATATTTATTTCTAATCTTACAATTCACCATCAGCTATAAATTCCGATTGTTAAAACACTCCATATAGCATGCCACAGGGTCATGAAACACATGAGAAAACATTCCTTCTTGATGAAAAAAAATAGAAGGACAAGCCTCCTTCATAAGTTTTTGTTGTTCTTTCTCTAATTCTTTAGTTATGAGAACATTTGCAAAACCATAATCTTCAAAGGAATTAAATAAAACAATTGCCTCTTTATTATCTTTCTGTATTTATGATTTAACCGTGACATACACTATTTTGTTTCTTTCCTGAAACTCTATGTCATTTGTTTATTCATCGCTTGAAGTCTCCATAGATGCAGTTTCAGAGCCCTCATCCACGCCCAAGCCACTTAGAATTTGAACAACCACATCATTCATAGGGGAAGGAAAACAACTTTGAAGTACCTTGTTTTCTTGGAAATCTTGTTGAATATCTTCATCAAGTTCAAGAGAAGGAAAATGACCTTTAACAACAATTCCTTGATCAACTTCCTCTACTATCCCATGATTTATTTTTAACAGTTCAAAGGAGGAAAAACATAATGGAAGATAGCTCTCATTTGCAAGTCCACTGCTTTCTTCATATTCAACCTCATGCCTAGAGGATTTTTTATTTGAAACATTATAAATGTTTTTATTCAACAATTTGAAAGAATCAAATCACAATGGAAAGGTTCTTTCACCCGATTCAAAATTTTCTTCATTTTATTCATTGTTGTCATATGCACATTTCCCAATTTCCTTGGATTGTTGAACACACTCATCTTCAGCTTTATTTTTGACCAATAGCTACAATTTCTTGTCAAATTGTTCCAATGAATCAACGTGATTTGGCATCATCACACCTTCCTTTGCTTCAATGATGATCTTAGAATTCTCTTTCAACAATTTAAACGAAGAAAAGAATAAAGGTAGAGAAATTCTTTCAACTGATTCAATACTTTCTTTTTTATAACTGTGACATGTAGGCTGATTGCTCTCATTACACTATTGAAAAGGAACATCTTCTGATAGAGAACATGCAGCTGGATATTCTAGAGATTCAACGTCATTTTCATCATAATATTCATCATACATAGGAAAATCAACAACATCTACAATGTCATCTAACAAGGAAAATATTGGGACATCAACCTGCCCTTCAACCAACTGATTTTCAAATTCATCTTCTTGAATGTCTACTAATGAATACATAAAATAATCAGCCTCATGCTTATCATGGGATGAATATGAAACTAAATTAGTGCTTTCCCTTCCAATAGGAAGAATATAATCCTTTGCGAAATTACTAGCATTTAAAACTTCAAGAGGGCATATGATATCATTTACTCTCTGCTCAAGATTTAAATCAACTATTTGTTGTTCATATTCATTGTCACGTTCTTTAACATCCAACTCCTCATTTCAAATATTTTTACATGTTTGTATATTGCGTTGAATCTCTTCAGCATCATTAAACATTTGTTGCAAGGATTTTGGTCTTCTTTCCATCAGGAGGAAAGGCAGATATGGATGAAGAGTTGTTATATAATGGAGCATGGCAACAACTTCAGTAGGCTGAAATTCTTTGGGAAAATTGTAATAAATACTGGAAAACCTCCTACTAAATGTAGAAATATTTTCATTGTTCTTCCCTTTTAAGGAATAGAACTCTCTAAGCTGTAGATCCAAATATTTCTTCTTTCCCCAAAACTTCAAAACGACATTCTTCAATTCCTCCCATGAGATAATTGTCTCTGGATGCAAATGTTTAAACTAGTCTCTGGTGTCCCCTTTCAAGGATTGAGAGAGGGCCCTCTTATGAACATCATCATGATCATTCTCAAACAAATCTATAAAATGCTCAAAATCTTGGATGTGTTGGCCTTGGTTTCATGAGGCTCATCAACTTGGCTTTGGTCCTTACATGGTTCAGATGGAATATTTTGATCAAAATTAGTGATAAACTGAGGAGATATATGTATAACTTTAAGAGGAGGATAAACAATTGCAATATTCTCGTGATCATCGTTTGAATGCAGTAGGTAAAGAAAAATTCGTTTAACATGTTCAGGAAAAGACAAAAGGTATTTAATAACCAAAAATATTATGTCTTGGAAAAAACTCAACTTTAGGTACTTGTTTTCTCCCATGATGTCCTTTCATACCTCTGTCAAGGGATCTCATCTTCTAGTGGAGTGTCTGAATCACATTTGAAGCTTGAGTGGAGTCACCAATAAAATCTTTAGGCTACTGAGTCTTTGGATAGTGGAGTCTCCATGAAAATTTTGAATTCTAGATTCTTGAAAATGGAGTCGCCAGGTGAATGATGTACAACCTTTATGTGTCTGGATAATTTTTACCATCAGTACTCAGATATTAACTTTTTTGTTTCTCCCAAGGAATATTTTACCTTCACTCCCCGACAACAGTGCCAGAATGTTAGCACTTTGTAAATTTGTTTGGTTGATAAAAAAATGATAGAGTTAACTGTTTCAACCAACTTTAGGTTGGTTTCTGACCCTTCCAACGAGAGAGGGTTCTATCAAGCATGTAAATACTAAAAACACTCAAAAATATTTTGCAATGGACACATAGAGGTCAAATTCTGCAATAGGACAAGTTTTTAAAGGGGTTGGTAGGACTAACAAGAGAATGGGGCCATTGGGAAATGGGGTCAACTTCTGAAATCATATGAAGATTTACAAGCTATGTATTCCTGAGGGAACAGAGCCAAAATAGGCACTATGTTCAGCAAAATAAGCAATATGAGATGGTAGTTGGAAGAAGAGGAGATACTACCATACCAATGGGAATCTGACATGGGATGAGTCTCTTGATACAAATTTAGAAGAAAGAACATAAAGGATGGCCACCAAAAACAGAGAACCAATAAAGGGTGAATTATGAACCAGAAACCATTAAGCACATGCCAAGCATAATCGTTGTAAGAAGGAGCACTAGAAAAATGAATTACTTCTTTTACTTAAATATTATTACTAGTAGCAAAACACATTCATGAATATGAAATATAGGAAAACATATTGAACATTAACACCATGACGAATCTTCGTTATCCAAGAAAACCTTCATTGCTTGTATTAAAATTCACAAGAAATCACAAAATTTTCCTACTACAAGGGCAGGCCCCTTTCCAGCCAGTCGAACCCTTCATTTATATTTTTTAACAATATATAGAGATAAATTACATATGAGACCCAAAAACGAATCATCTTTTCCAAGATTCCAAAAATAAATATCGGTTACAGAGGGAGTAACTTATCAAAATCAAACTCCTACTTTCTCGGGACACTTACAAATATAAACCGAAATACATGGGATCTTTCCACTAAATTCCATTTGTCTACAATTTCACAAGATCCCTGAAATATATTCGATTTAGCTTGTTGTGTGGTTTTATTTCAGCTTTTCGATTTTTTCCTTTAACGTGTCAAGCCATCTAGGTTGATCTTCTTCAGTGGTTTTGACTCTTCCAACTTTAGCCTCCTTTCATTTCTTTTTCCTTTTGATCTTTCCATATTGTGTGCAAAATCCATCTGCATATCCATTAATGATAAAATCCTTCATAATAGGATTCAACCTAATCTCTTCGCCTGATTGTGGCTCATTAGCAGATTTTGCACGAGATTTTGTTGTTAGGAGTTGTGCATCATGCCTTTCTCTCTTTTTACTTGATATTTCTATCATATTATTCGAATTTCTTGGTTTGTTGAAAACCGTTGGATCTTTCTCCTCGGCTCCCTCTGGTTTGCCAGGAAACACGAGTTGATTTCCCTCAACTGCACATGAATTGGATGAGTGATTCTATTTGTAGGTATCTCTCTCTAGAATAAGTCGTCAATTACCCAAAATAGTGTAATTTCACTTGTGTTTTGAGTAACATTCACCATCAAATACTAATCATGGGCCACTAATGAAAATCCTTATAGGGATAACGACCTCTCATGTTTGGCCATCGATTTCCAATGATGAGTATTAAATCTGTTAATTGGCAGTGCTTATTTGGCATTGTGCAGACAAATGGTACATAAACAAGTGTCTCAAGATGATTAGACCTGTTGTCAAGTTTCATTTCCACATGTGACCCTCAGATTATACCCGTTCAATGAAATTTAACATGTGATTTTGGGGTGTGATAGGGCGGTTTTGAGTTTACCCACTTTCCCCCCCCCCGAAATGCATCTAAGGATGCCACATACCTTTGTTGGGAAACCACGGTTGAAATTTCGGGCCCTCTTAGACATTTTAAGCTCCACGCTATTTCAAACTCCAAAATCTCTTCTAACCGTTGATCTAAGCGAATGGCAATCTACGACCTTTCAAGCCCGCTTTGTTGTATGCCTCCACCAAATTTAATCTCTTTTTCCATTTTCAGGTACTTCTCCAAATTTATCTGACTTCCAAATCATTTTAGCACCTCACTAAACCCTGAAATCTCAATTTCACACCAAAAATTTAAATGGTGATAACATCACCCACATTGAATTATCTTAAGTTAGTTGATCAGAGATTAATAAAACCAATCATAATACTTAGAAATGTCGATACACACATTATGGGGATAATGACTTCATTCAACTTTGAGGTGATCGACCTTGTCGAAGGAATGTCATCATATGCATGTCTTGTCATTTGGCCATGGGGTCGATGAATGAAAGAAACTATCTCTCTGGAAAGAGATAGAATCAAGTGAAAAGGAAGTGGGAGAAAAATAGTTATTCCCCTGGATACAAAGGAAGGAAAACCATGGATGGAGTCATGGGATGAAGATCAGGATGCCATATGTTTATATCAGATAAATAATGAATAAAAATATTATATAGAACTGACCGTAGAAGGAGAAATTTTGAGAGAATCTCCCATATCGGTTGGAAATAATTATGACTCTACCTTATACAACTAGAAAATAGAGAACTATGAAGCACATGAAAAATACCGATGGTCTATATAAGTTATTCCAAAGAAACATCTTAAGACGTGCTATTCAATCCAAGCTATACCAAAAGTTATGAAAAAATATCCCGACAAACTCCCACTCTCATTCTGATAGACATTCAGATAAGAAAACCCTTGCGATACAGTGAATGACATACCCATTCAACTCACATGGAAGAGGTAGCAAAATCCATAGTAGAGAAAAGAACAATACAAAGTCTTGTGGAAACTTTCACAGGACATGATGCAAGATGGTGGGAAACATATTCCCCCCGATTACAAACATGGAAAACTATGTTGACATACTTTGTTGAAAGATTCAATGACAAGAAACTATCAAAAGATGAAAATATTCCTACATTCACACTCGACTATGACCCAGCAGAGCACATCCAAAATTGCAAAAGTGAATGGAGAAGAATTGTATACAATGATGAAAGGGTATGACCCCATATGTTCCCCCAAGTACATTAAATGAAATATAAAACAAATGGTACAAAATTGAAGAAGCTTGCAGTCACACCTCCAACTGGGCCAAAATCAAAAGAAATTTTGTCCAAGACTTCAAATTTAATTTCATAGAGGAGCACCTGAAAGATGCAACAAATCAAATAAAAAGATTTTTAGAAATTCCTTCACTAGATCAATAGAAAGAAAAAGAAAAGATGTCAATCGATGAAGGATCGACACCAAAATGCAACTTGGTGTTGGTAGAAAACAAGGGAATCTCGATTGCTCATAGGATTGATATGGAGAATACAAAATGAACAGGACAGAGTTTCCAATGGAAGAAAGTGTTGGATCATGTTTTCATTGATGCCAATGGTTTGATTGATTGATGTCATTGATTGATTTCAATTTATTGATTGATGCCAAAGGATTGATTGATTGATGATTGATGTAATGTAATATGTATTTTCTTTGATGAGAATGCATAGATGAATATGGATCAATGACTTGTCATTGATATGATGAATATGAATCAATGAGTTGTCATTGATACATGATGAAGATGGATCGATGTGGTTTCATTAGTATATGATGCATTGTTGGAAAATGTATAGATGACTCATTATTGTCTTATAATGATTGATAAGTTGCACAAATGGATGAACTCCAAAGTGGTCCCCTTATGGTGGAAGCCCTCATGGGAAGATGCTATGCAGATTGATTTATTTTAATATACCATATATAAAAAGTATGCAGAACATAAATAAAATGCTAGTAATGGCATAATAACAACAATATAACCAGAACATTCACCACAATAACACTAAAATGATATAAGAATAACAATAGAAATAGAACTTTGATTCAGAAATCAATGTTCAGAGGCCTCTTCGAGGGGGCAACCTCCAGTCGAGCAGTGCTCTGTTACAATAATCTCCCAGCTAGGTTTTTCATACCCTCAACCCTCATTTATACTAAATATGTCTATCAAGAGAAGCATCTAGACGAATATCCTTCTAGAAGTAGAAGATTCTATTAGGTCTTCTTACATCTGCCTTATTCTATTTTATTGAAAGGACTTATTAATATTTACCTTTATTACATCCGAATATATTTCTCTACCTATGTGCGGGTTAGGACCCTAACATGTCCTCCCCCTTAAAAACATCCTTGTCCTCAAGGCTTGAGATGTGGAAACTACTGCAAAATGGTAGTTGGTTCCCAAGTGGCATCTGCTAGAGATGTATCTTTCTGCTGGACTAGCACTTCCTTGATGGTTCTCTGACACAGGCGACGCTCATGCTAGTCCAAAACTGCTTCTGGTTGTAGCCAAATGGATCCTTCTTCAGCTAACTCAGGAACATTGGTTTGAATTTGGAACCTTTCTTTAAGCATGAAACATGAAAAACAGGATGTAGTTTCGAATGACTAGGCAGAGATAACTGATAGGCGACTTGTCCCACACGTTCGAGAACTGTATAAGGACCATAAAATTTGGGCGCTAGCTTCTGACAATGCTTCGCCTTGAGGGAAGTTTTCTTGTATGGTTGTAGTCGCAGAAACACCTGATCCCCTTCTGCAAATTGACGTTCAGAGCGCCCTTGATCTACTTGTTGCTTCATGTGATTTTGTGCCATGACCAAGTTCTCTTTGAGGATACGAAGAATATCCTCTCGAACTGTAAGTGTTTGGTCAACTGCTTGGACCTTCGAGGTACCCGGTAAGTATGAGAGAACTGAAGGTGGATTCTGTCCATATACCACTTCAAAAGGAGTCATGCGTGTAGCTGTATGGTAGGAAGTGTTGTACCACCATTCAGCTAGAGGTAACCATTGAGCCCACCGATTTTTCTTTTCAAAGGAAAAACACCTCAAATATGTTTCCAAACACTTGTTGACAACTTTTATTTGACCATCAGTCTAGGGATGATAAGCTATGCTGAGATGAAATTGGGTGCCTTGTATCTTGAACAGTTCTTGCCAAAAATTTCTTGTGAAAGTTGGGTCATGATCAGAAACAATAGAGTGCGGCATGCCATAAAGCTTGAAGACCTGGTCCATGAAACTTTGAGCCACCGTGGATGTAGTAAATGGGTGTTGAAGAGCACAAAAATGAACATACTTGAAAAGGCGATCCACAACCACCATTATGACTGATTTATTTCTCGATTTGGGTAAGCCGGTAATAAATTCCATAGAGATATCCTTCCAAATAACTGGTGGAATTGGAAGTGATTGTAGTGTGCCGGGAGATTTGACTATTTCTCCCTTGTTGCATTGACACACATCACATTCAGAAAAAGAATTACGAATGTCCTATTTCATACCATCCCAGAAAAAAGAATTCTTGACCCTGTCATAGGTTTTGGTGAAGCCAGAGTGCCCCGCTGTGAGTGTAGCATGAAGCTCAGAAAGTACCATGGATATAAGCTTTGATTGTTTACTTAAATACAAATGACCTTTGTATCGAAGCTCATCTTGGAGCCAAGATTACCCTAGGGGAGTTGGAGCATCGGTCTACAATTGCTGGATCAGATGTGAACTTTTGGGATCTTGTAGCCATTCCTGGCGAACAACTTGGAGCTAATCTGGTACAATGAAGGAAAGAGAAAAAATGGATCCTTCTTCTTAATATTTTCGAGACAGTGCATCTGCCACCACATTGTCTTTGCCTTTCTTGTAAATGATCTCATAATCATATCCAAAGATCTTAGTCACCCATTTTTGTTGCTCCAGGGAAGAAATGCGTTGTTCCAGAAAGTACTTGAGGCTTTGATGGTCTGTCTTAATTTGGAAACGTTTCCCCAAGAGATAAGGGTGCCATAGATCAATGACATCCAGAATAGCCAACATTTCCTTTTCATAGATGGGTTTGCCTAGATTCCTTTCAGATAGTTGCCTACTGGTGAAGGCCAGAGGTAGACCCTCTTGCATAAGGACAACACCGATTCCTTTCCCTGAGGCATCACATTCCAACACAAAGGTTTTTGTGAAATCAAGAAGGGACAGAACCGGAGTGGTGCACATGGCCATCTTCAAGGTTTGGAAATCTTGAGCAGCAGTTGGAGTCCAAGTGAAAGAGATATTTTTTTAGGAGAGCAGTGAGAGGTGCTGTAGTCTTTCCATAATTATTAACAAACTTGCGATAATACCCTGTTAAGCCCAGAAATCCACACAATATTTTGAGAGTCTTTGGGTGCGGCCAGTGTTGCATAGCTTCAATCTTTTTCGGATCCACCCTGATGCCATCGTTTCCAACTAGATGACCCAAGTATTCTACTTCTGAGGCACCAAAAGCACATTTAGACTATTTCAGGAAAAGTTGATGCTGAGAGAGTAGATGGAGAACTCGATCCACATGAGTAAGATGGTCTGTCTAGGTTTTTCTATAGATGAGGATATCATCAAAGAAAACTAAGACAAAATGACGGAGAAAGGGATGGAAGACATGATTCATGAGGCTTTGGAAGGTGGAGGGGGCATTACACAAGCCAAAGGGTATGACCAAAAACTCATAGTGGCCCTCATGATTTCGAAAGGCCATCTTGAGAATGTCTACCTCTTTCATACGTATCTGGTGATAGCTCGAGTGAAGATCAAGTTTAGTAAAGAATTGGGTGCCACTCAATTCATCCAGGAGGTCATCAATGACAGGAATGGGAAATTTGTCTTTAACGGTCAGTTTGTTGAGGGCACGAAAGTCAGGACACATTCTCTAAGAACCCTCTTTCTTTAGGACCATTATTACAGGAGAAGAGTAAGGGCTCGTACTAGGGCGGATAACGCCTGCATTAAGGAGTTCCTGGACCATTTTCTCAATTTCATTTTTTTGTGAAAAGGGGTGGAAATATGGATGGATATTGGGAGGAAGGATTCCGGGTACAAGGGGAATGGAATGATCATGAACATCGTGGGAAGGAGGGAGTCCTTGGGGAGTGAAAAATACCATTTGATATTTAGAAAGGAGGGTTTGGAGGTCGTGCGGTATTGGGGGTGTCTCTGCTGCTTGTATGGCATGGCGTTGGGTAATGACACCAGAATGACCTTTTTTGAGCAGCTTTTCCATGCGATGGGAACTAATGACCTCAGGTGAACCAGCAGTGATGCCTTGGAATTTATATTGGTGGCCTTCTGTAAGGTAGCTAGAGAGGTATTGGGGGGGCCTAGAGGGATCATAGTGATAATAGTGGAGGTCATTCAATGTAAGGTGGACTAGGTCCACTATATTATTAAATAAGGCCCACTATGGTAGTTAGATATAATAAATGGGTAATTATATATAGTAAATGTAAGAGGACTTCTTAGAAGTTTCTACTTCTAGAAGATTCCTCCTCTAAAATGTTCTTAGGTGATGGTAGAACTATATAAAGGGATTCAAGCAATGTAATGAGATATGAAGAGAATTATTGTATTGTGAGTTGTAGCTCAATTGGAGGATGCCCCCTTGAAGAGGCAAGTGAACAGGAGAGGATCCCTTCCATAATAGGATCCATTGTATGGTGTTTCCCTACCTCAAGGGTTTGGTAATAATAAAGTGTGGTTTCTTATATATTGCTCTGTGGATATATTGTGTATTCAGTATTTGTGGTGATTATATTTGTAGATCTATTAAGGTTCTTAACAAGTAGTATCAGAGCACTTTCCTTGGCAGACATTGTGGGCAAATATTTTTTATTTTTGCAGATATTTTTTTTGGAGAAGAAAAAGAGGGCTGTGACATTCCAAAATTTTTTAGTATATTTCTATGAAAAATTTTCAGAAACAGGTTGTATATCCGAGTTCCTCTCATAAAAACACCCAAGTTAAAAAAAAAAAAATCACCCGAAACAGAGTCTGGGAAGTCAAGATATTGAAGTTTTAAAATTTACAATTTTTTCAGGGTTTTTCCCACGGATGGTGACATGATTTTTTTATTTATGTAGCATAAAATAAATTACAAATCTGATTTAATCTCACAATTTCACCATATTAAAAAAAAAAAAATCATCCAAAACGGAGTCTGGAAAGTAAAGTTATGAGCATTTTAAATTCAGTAGTTTTTCAGGGTTTTTCTGGAAAACGCTGCGATTTTCTGCAGTAACTTATTGTTCTATTTTTGGGGTTTTTTCATGAAGGATGTGGAACCAAAGAGTTCATAGGGTTCTCATATGTCTATTTCCTCTCAAACCCTCAAGGGAATTCTCTAAGAATTCAAATCCAAATTTTATGACACATTGGATGCTAGATTACATGACCTTGCAAATGGCCTCAATGATAGTGTCCGTAGTATTTGAGATTTATTGGATAAAATGCAACATATATTTCTTATGGCGGACATCAGGGATGAATATAATCAAGAAATATATGTTTGGTATGATTTTGAGGCCGATTGTGATGATTGATAAATGGATAGTTGTCATTTATGGGATGACAACCACTTTCATATTTTATTTGATGACTCTAATCCACCTTCTATAGATAGAATCAATGTGACAAATCGAGAGCCAATGATTATTACCAATGTCCATCCTACATATTCTACAGTGGTATTATTCCTTCCAGATTCTGCTACGACCATTTTCCACTATGTGAATGGATATTCTTATTTGGATCCACATGATAGGTGTCAGTATTTGGAGCATCATTTTGAGTTGGTTATTGGGTTCCAAAATCTTCCACGAGGAGTTCACATGAGCACTTGGACATGGGACCCAGGCTTACAATAGTGGTTGGACTACTTCATCATGGTGGCTTTCCTTTCTACATGGGACCTTGGTTCTCTAGTCTTCTTCAACATTATGGTCCACAATTATCCATGGGACCCTTGTATATGGTTGTACATCAAGCGTTGAGGACAACGCTTTCATAAGGTGGATGGAATGTAGGGTAGCTAGAGAGGTAGGGGGGGTGGGGCGGGGGGGGGAAAAGGGCCCATAGTCATAATAGTGGAGTTCATTCAATGTAAGGTGGACTAGGTCCACTATATTATTAAATAAGGCCCACTATGGTAGTTAGATATAATAAATGGGTAATTAGATATAATAAATGTAAGAG
>JZKD02S1882313.1:330258-343631 GCA_000966675.3 Picea glauca | reverse complement strand
ACATTGTATATCAGTTTCATATATTTATTCATTACAGGTACAAAGTTATGATTATTTCAAGTTAGGGTTGTTGACTAATCCAAAACTAGTCATGGTTGAGACAAGCAGTTGATGATTTGGCACATACATGAGGTGTATAGTTGATGATGTTGGTACATATTGATGAGTCATTGTTGATTATTAGTTGACAAATTATTGGTATATACTTGGTACATGGTTGGATGCACTTGTTTATGGTACATGTTGATTACAGGTTGTTTGGCACAAGTTGGTACATGGTTGATGCACGTGTTTATGGTACAGATTGATATATGTTGAGGATTGTTTCCTAATATCAGTTGGTGCTGAGGCTGTAAGATGAGTCTTGCATTATAGATATGGTGATATTGTAGAGTTGTACTCTATTCAGTTGTTGCTGAAAATCTCCAAGGATTGTAGTCCGTAATAAATAAATAAAAATTGTGCATACATCTTGTGTTATTTGTGTTCCTTGTGGTGATGACTTGTTGATGATATATGTTGTTGATATGTGTTGAAATTTAACTGGTTATAAATGATAGTAATGAGTAATGAGTTAATGGTGATTGTTAACTAAGGAGTTTTGGGAAAAATAGCCCTACACTTTTCACCTCCCCCCCCCTCTCAGTGTAGTTGGTGTGTCCAACAAAAAGACCATCCAACATTACAAAATCATGTGAAATCAGTATTAAGCATAGCCACATAACACAAAGAGGGCCCATAACAACTCAAATTTCCAAAAATATTTACGAAAATTGAAGAAGGAGAATGCCATATTCATGAAGTAAAGCCACCAGAATGGATGGACATAGAAATAAGAATGAAATAATTGGACATATCAAATGGTGACCAACCAAAAATGGTAAAAGTAGGTGATTATTGGTCTGATAAGAAAACAACCAACATAGTCAATCTATTAAAAGAGTACCAATATTTTTTTTCATGTGACTACAACGACCTGAAAGGACTGCTAGAGGAAATGGGTGAAATGAAGATCGAACTAATTCTAGGACCGAAGACAATTAAAAAATGACCATACAAGTTAGCACATAAGTACAAACCAATCGTTCAAAAGGAGATCAAATAAATGTTACAAGAGGGCATTATTTATCCTATCGATAAAGCAGAATGGGCGAGTCAGATGTTGGTACAACCAAAGAAGCATGATCCAAAAAGTTAAGAATCTATGTCGACTTTTGGGGACTAAACAAATAGACTGTGATAGACCCATTCCCTGCCCCTTTTGCTGACAAAATCATAAATGAATTCACTTTTCATGAATTTTATTCATTTACAGATGGATTCTCAAGATATAACCAGGTGCCAATTGCAAAAGAAGATCAAGAAAAAACAACTTTCGTATCAGAATTTGGATCTTTTTCCTACAGAGCCACGCCCTTTGGACTATAGAATGCACCAACATTTTTTTCAAGAATAGTGGTAAAATCATTCCAAGAGTACATCTAAAAAACCATGGTTGTATACTTCGACAATTGGACAATCTACAGTGTACTCAGAAATCACATACAATGGATCCAACTTATGTTAAAACATTGCAGACAGATTCAACTATCACTTAACATCAGAAAATGATTATTTTCCACACCTATTGGAATGTTTCTCGGACGCGTGGTATGAAAAGATGGAGTGAAGGTCGATATAGCTAAAATAAATATTATCCTTGGTCTAAACCCCCCCGTAAATAAAAACTTGATCAAAATTCTATTGGTTCATACTGGCTACTATAGGAAGTTTATATGCCACTACTCAAACATCCCCTTCACAATGGACAAGCTTCTACAAAAAGATGTCGAATTGAAATGGAGCCAATGTTGGACATAGTGGTATGATATTGTCATTGATGTCAACAAGGTACATAAGAATCCAATATAAACCCAAATCTCAGAAGGAAGAATGCTAATCAAAACTCAGAAGAGATGGTGCATTTGAAATAACACAGGAGACAAAGTTTTGTGAGTAAAGAAATCCTTTTGTAAAGAATCGATTTATAGGAACCGTTCATTCTTAGTTTGAGACAATCCAATATAGTTATATCCAGGTAACGTTAGAGGTTGGGAAGGATTAAATCTCAACCATCAAATATGAATAAGTATCATTATGAACCATTGAATCAAGTAGTGATTAAATAACTTCGCCACTTCACCACTTCTCCACTTCAGTGGTTACTAGAGACAAGAAAGAATCCATGAAACCCAGAAGTCACAAAATAATTCCAACCAATGATCGGGAAGGAGCTTTGGATGGTTTCCCATTCGTTAGATCCAAATTTGAACTAGAATTAAGCATTGACCGTCGACCTGGAATGGAAATGTTGAACCACCAGATCACACTAAAGGAAAGAAGGTGGTTAACTCTGACGCTGACCACTCCAGAAAAAAGGAGTATGAAACATGTAATTTTACCCAAAGGCCAAAGCCTTGAAGTCGTGAACTCCTGTCAACCATCGGATCAAAGGAAGAGTAGGGAATTTTTTTCAACCATTGATCTAGAAAGAATATTGAAACCATTAGATCATGCTAAAATAAAGAAGGTGGTCAACTCTGACATTGACCTACTCCGGCGATAAGAAGCTCAGATAAACCAAGAAATCCAAAACTCCAGATCCCTAGAGTTAGCAAAATTTTTCGATCAAGACAAGAAAATATCTACGGTGATATATCTATTTGACACTTTGAAAATGATCTAAGGATGGTATAAAAGTTCCAAAACTCCTGAATCCATAAAGTGTAAAGCCATGATCTGGGAGGGATACATGCAGAAGAATAAAAATATGACACGTGGCCCAATCGAATACTGACAAGTGTCAAGGTATAGTTGGCACATTAGGTATACGAAAGTCACGAATCAAGGTGACATGTGGCAACCACTCAACCAGTGCCAATTCCACAGTGATGTCAGCAAGCCATGTCACTCTGGAACTACATCCTCCAGGGATATCCAACTTCTCCTACCAACGAAAATATTTGAAGAGATGAAGGCCGAAGTAAAAAATTAACATTTGGCCATTGATCTAATATCATATGAAATATTTCTTAACCATCCACTCAAGTACAGTGGAAGGATAAAGTAAGAACAAATCATGAAGTGGCACTAAAAGTTGATATGCTTCAGGAGCGTTCTCGACCTACAGAGTCCTGGAGGGATTTCTCTACTCCATAGTCCTAGAGCCATGAATATTCGAAGTCCCAAAGTGAATGAGAACCATTCATCTCAAATATTGATTAATTCATGATCGTCGATTTGTTTGAAGCATCTGGATAAGCCAAGATCGTCCATCTAATGGAAGATCAAATATTAACTGTCTGATCTACGAGTGAATATAGTATAAACACTTCAGAGAAATGTACTCCGAGAGGATTGAATGATTGCAAAGGTTAGAAGTCCCAAAGGAAGAAGTATCGGAGAACCTGGTTCCAACACCGGTCATGTGATAAGGTAAAGAAGCTAAAGAAGCTAAAGGGGATAGAATTAAATAAGCCCTTGGATGTTTGAATATGGTCCCATGTAGAAGAATATGGGTGGAAGAAGAAAGCTCTAATAAAACAATGCTTGGAATGGATAAGCTCATGGTTTTGAGTTCATGGTCAAAAGAATTTTGGTTGAAGGGAGTGCCTATTGATTAAGACTCAAATTCAAAACAATTCGAGATCTGTAGACTAATGAACCGATACACAAGCATGATTAAATAAGAGTTAAAATTATGAACATTATGAATAAAGAATAAAAAGGAAAAATGATATTATCTAAAGTTTAATATTATCATTTAAATGAAGAGGTGCAATGGTTCAAATTTCAAATAAATGGACATAATTATTCAAAGCACACACCAGTTGGAAGAATATATAAACAAGAAATAATGGTGAGAAGAAGGTGTCTCTGCAGTCCAGATCAGAAGATCAAAAGCAAAAGGAAAGTTGAATATACTTATGTAGTGAGGGTGGAAGGGGGGAGCAAGGAAGGATTCATATCCTTTACTAAGTAAAGTGTGAAAAAAATGGAGTTGGTGCTTCTAGGGTTGGTTCCCTAAAGATAAGGGAGTTGGTGATTCCTATTGTTGGTTCCCTAAAGACAAGGGAGTTGGTGCTTCCTAGGGTTGGTTCCCTAAAAACAAGGGAGTTGGTGCTTCCTAGGTTTGGTTCCCTAAAACAACTGAGTTGGTGCTTCCTAGGTTTGGTTCCCTAAATAAGGGGATTTGTGTCTCCAAGCGTCAGTGCTCTAAAGAGGATTGGTGTCCTTCACAAACACAAGATTATTCTTTATAAACTTTGTAATGTTTGTTGAAGTATACTTATATAATTGGTTGCTTAAATACAAAGTCCATTGTTGATCAAAAGTGATGATAATTAGAATAAAAAATTAATTACTAATTGTTTAAAAAGGTAATATTGATTCACCCCGCCTCTCTCAGTATTTCCAACAATTGGTATTAGAGCAAGTACCTTCATCACAATCTAATAACTGGAAGGTAGATCTTGAAAGAAATGAATCATCAAGAGGGGATGTCTTCCAACAAAGCACCATTGTTTAACGGATGTGGTTATTCTTTCTAGAAAATAAGAATGAAAATCTACTTGTTGTCTCTTGGTTTTTATGTTTGTCAATCTGTAGTAGATGGTTACACTGCACCAGCTACTCCACCCACAGATACTGCAGGAAATAATATTTGCAATGACAGCTCAAGGGCAGTCAATTCCATTCTAGGAGGATTAACAAATCCTATATTTGTGAAGGTTATGCCTTGTAATTCAGCTAAATATATCTGGGACAAACTGAAGGTTGTATATGAAGGAGATAGCAAAATCAAGGAATCCAAACTACAAATCTACAGAGCTTAGTTTGAAAATTTGAAGATGAAAGAAGAAGAGAATATTGTTGAATACCTTCATAGGGTAGATGAGGTATTTAACTCAATCAGAGCAGCAGGAGAAGAAATTTCAGACAAACCTATTATAGAAAATATCTTAAGGTCATTTCCTATGAGGTATAATGCCAAATTTTCCACAATTGAAGATAGACCATAACTTGACAAACTCACAGTATATCAACTCCATGGAATTCTTACAGCATATGAGATGAGAACAGGGAACAAAAAACCATCAAAATAAGAAACAACCTTTAAGGCATCTAAAGCAAAGAAGAAACATGAACATATGTCTAATGAAGATCATTCAGACATATCAGATGTACAAGAGGCCAAATTTATAAAGAAACTCCAGAAAGGATTTGGAAAATATAAAGGAAAGTTACCCTTCAAATGTTTCAACTATGGAAGAATCAGACACTTTGCTAACAAATGTCCCTATCTCAAGCAGTTGGATAATGATGATGAAGAATCCCACAACCAGAAAAACCAATACAAGAAGAAATTTTATAAGAAAAAGAAAAACTTCTACTCCAAAGAAGACATCATCTCTTCAAACATGAGTGAAGATGAAAATTTAGAGATTCTATTTATGGGAATGAAAACTCAAAATAATAATATAGATAATGAAGAAAAATCGGAAAGTGAAGGTGAAGTAGATCTAGACACTGAATTGATTAGTAATCTGGAGGAACTAAGAAAGTATAAAAAGAAGAACAAGCTACTTAGGGCACAACTTCAAGAATTTGAAGAATCACATCCATTAAGAGAAATAGATGCATCAATAACCATAAAAAAATCAGAGTGAATCATTAGTGATTTGAAGTCCCAACTCTTGGAAGCTAAAATAATTGAAGAATTCATTTTAAAACAACTCAATGATAGATAACAATTATGTGAGAAGCTAGAAGCTGAGATTGAGATGTTAAAAGGTGAACTTGAGAAAGAAAAGAAGGGATCGGAATTTGAAAATAGTTCAAAGATCTTGGATGAAATTCTCAGTAGTCAAAGATCACAAAATAACAAGACGGGTTTGGGATACACCCAAGACTCAACTTATACATAACAAGGATCTGTCAAAAGAGAAATAAATTATGAAGATGCTCTTAAAATCCCCTTAAGAAGAGAAGATAATAAGGCAAGGATGATTCCATTGGAGACCATCCCAAATAAACATAAATAAATATCCCCTACTAAACAAAAAGATGATAAGAAGAATACAATCACCAGAATAAATCCCTCTAACATATATTAGTATATCTTCCTACAAGAATAAATTGTTGTTATTCCTACAATAATTTTGGACACAAAGAAATACATTGTAAAGCCAATAGAAGGCATAATCCAAAAAATGTCCAAAGAAGTCAGAAATTCAATACAGATAAAAGAAACTATAATTCATTCTCTCCATTAAAAGATTACAATATGGAATGCCTCAAATGTAATAACTATGGAAATGAATCCAATGAATGTAGATTTTCAAAGTATTTCAAAGAGATAAATATTCCCAACAATAAAAAGTATGGAAGAAAAAGAAAGTAGAGAAAACAGAGTGTAAAGCAACTATGTATGCCAAAAAAAAAGGATGTTGGTGGTATATAAAAAGTGTATGTTCTAAACAAATGAGTGGAGATCAAAGAAAATTTCTCAAGTTAACGAAGAAATAAAAAGGAAAAGTCACCTTTGGAGATAATGTGTCAGCCAATATACTTGGAAAAGGCACTGTTAGCCTATGAAATAACAAGGCCAAAGAAGAAAATGTACTTTTAGTAGAAAATATTAATCCTAATCTCCTAAGTGTAACTCAAATATGTGATCAAGGTCACATACTTACCTTTGATTCTCAGAAATGTGAGATAAGAAGAGAATATAAAGGGAAGCTTGTGGCAGTTGCACCAAGAACATCCAACAATGTGTACATCCTTGACATGGAAGGAGAAGAAAAATGTTTTTTAGGTCAAGAAGATGAAAGTTGGATATGGAATAAAAGGTTGGGACATATAATCTTTGAAAACTTAATCAAATCCAATAAGAAGGAGGCAGTAAGGAATCTGCCAAATATTATAAAGCTTTCAAATCCTATTTGTAAACATTGTCAAATAGGGAAGCATACAAAATTTAGTTTAAAAAAAAAAGAGAATTCCACAACAAAACCATTAGAACTTGTTCACACATATCGATGTGGACCTACCATAACTAAAAGTGTTTATGGTGAACATTGTTTTATGTTGATCATTGATGATTACACAAGAATGACCTGGGTATACTTTCTAAAAGAAAAATCAAAATCCTTTGAGAAGTTTAAAATAGACAAAGTCATTGTAGAGAATGAAACAGGTCTCAAAATTAAATGTCTGAGATGAGACAATGGAGGAGAATTCACCTCTAAGGAGTCATTCAATTTTGTGAAAATCATGGCATCAAAAGAAATTTTCCATCTCCCAGGACTCCTCAAAATAATGGAGTGGTGGAAAGAAAAAACAGAACAGTTCGGAAGCTACAAGAACCATGTTAAATGAAGCCAAGCTTACAGACAAATTCTGGAGAGATGCAATCTACACAACAATCCACATACTTAATCAAGATCAATTGATATGCAACCATGAAAAAACTCCTTATGAACTATGGTTTGGCAGGCAATCATCTGTAAAACACTTTAGAATTTTTGGAAGTAAATGTTACATTAAGAATGATGAGGATAATCTAGGGAAATTTGACCCAAGATCAGATGAAGACATATTTATAGGATATTCACCTAAAAAAAAGGATTATAGATTTCATAACCTAACACTACATAAAATGGTGGAAAGTGTTAATGTAAAGATAGATGATCTAAAGTTGAGACAAGTCATACCCCAGAACATATCAACATATGATGATAAAAGTGATGGAAAAGATCAGAATGAAGAAGTTGATGAAGAACCTTAAGAAAATGAACCCCACATTGATGATGAAGATGACGAAGAAGCACCCTTGCCAAAATACCCATAAAAAGGGTTCAGAAGAGTCATCTTGAAAGTCATATTATTGGAGATAAAAATGCAGGAGTGGAAACAAGAAGGAAACTCACATTTGACTCAGAACAAGCAATGTTATCCCTGATAGAAGCTAAGTCAGTTAAATAAGACAAGAAAAGTAAATATTGGATAAAATAAATGGGTGAAGAACTGGACCAAATAGAGAAGAACCAGACTTGGGAACTAGTTCCAAGACCCAAGGACAAGAATGTGGTAGGAACCAAGTGGATCTTCAAGAACAAACTAAATGAAAATGGGGATATTATAAAGAAAAATTATGGATTAGTTTGCAAAGGATATTCCCAAGTGGATGGTATTGATTTTGAAGATACTTTTGCTCTAGTAGCAAGAATTGAGGTCATCAGAATGTTCCTGGCATTTGCATGCTTCAGAAATTTCAAAATCTATCATATGGATGTCAAGTCAATAGTCCTTAATGGAACACTAGAAGAAGAAGTCTATGTTGAGCAACCAAAAGGATTCATGTTAACAAAAAATCAAGACTATGTGCGCAAGCTAAAAAAGGCCCTGTATGGTCTTAAAAAAAACCCCAAAGCATGGTTCTCAAGTCTTGATTAGTACTTGCAAAAAAGGTCTTCTCTGGACAACAAGTCTTCCAACAGCCTAAGGAGGAACAACTCGGAAAACAAGATCTTCTTGGTTTCAAAGTTCAGGAAACTTAAAATGCTATAACCGGGCTATAATCCAACATCCATTAAAACTCGGTCATAAACAACCATGTGAATCCATCAATCATGAAAATTCAGTATCAGAGGCAATAAAGCATGGAAACAGGAAGCTGACTTTCACTAAGCCAAAAGTCTTAGATAGAATTACATAACCATATAACCAAAATTATTTATAAAAACTTTACAATGCAGCAGCGTAGCTCAACCATCGACCATAACAAAATATCAAAAATAAATATTTATACTTGGAACTACTCGCTCCCACCAAGAGCGTGTTTTGGTCCCTACATTCAAGGCTTTGCATTTGTATCTTCTTCTGTCAAGATGCACTTGCATTCTTGTGCCATACGCAAGATCATATCAATATGGGACTTGCAGGGAAAATTCATTGACAGGGGAACTTTGGGCTGACAGTCTACCTCCACGACCAACCTTTCCATGCTTTCCATTTATGGGTGAAACGAAGTTTCAACCACCTCTCCCATTTCTATTAACTACTTTCATCGGGATCGGGAAGAGACCCGACACACCTGAATGCTCCAAGCAAGCTCACGACTCCTTCGAGTCAACTTTGGCACCTCGAGGTTGTGTTGATCCTTCTCTGTGACCAACTTGTGTGCTTCAATCTCTTGTGAAACTCCTTTGCATCGCCCCACGCGACCTCAGGCCATGACCTGGGGCTCCTAAGTGAAATTTTAGGATTTCTCATTTCGGGAGCCTTTACTTCACTTGATTCCATATATCCTGATGTTTGATCTTGCGAAATAACCCATGTAGATCGACGGTCGGACTTTATTTCAACTTGACGGCCATGCTCATTTTCTTGAAAAATCTCAGCTGCCCATTGCTCAACAGGAATTTTCCCTTTCTTTATGGCCCTGCTTCCATATGATCGTGGGCTATGATCATGGGCCCAACTCCCAGGAGTGTTGCAATTTCACGTTTCACAAACTCACATTGTGCTCCATGCTCAAACCTTTGAGTCACGAAATCGTGATCTCTTGGATTAGGCACCACACGTCCCCTTTGATCGGATGACCCAAATGAATATAGACATTTCAGGACCTTGGCTATCGACATTTCTCACTTGAGCTTTTCTAAAACAACTTTCCCTATGTGATCCTACGCCACATGTCCTTCCCAGGATCAATGGCTAGGATGAGCCCCATGATTTCAGAACTTTGTCTAATGCTATACTTCGTGTAACTCCATGATCCTAATTTCCTGATGGTTGTTGATCTAATCACACTGATAGATATCCGGCATTGAAAGATGATCTTGCTCGCTTGCTTTATTTGAGTCCATATCAGACTGCTCTAAGTGTTGTGCTTGTGCTTATGATTGCGGTCTCTATAAATGAATACATGGATGATTGAATGAGGGCTCAGGAAGGAAAAAAGATTAGTGACAGAGGTAATGAGAGAGGAGTGATCAACTATAGAGAAAACATAAAGGCTTAGGGTCGACACCTCTCAGGAAGACAAAAAGAAGAAAAATATAAGACAAAAGGAGAAAACCTTATGATGGGTCTGTAAAAGAAGTAAAGATAGGAAAAACTACAGACTTAGGTAGAAACCACAAACCCATAAGGTTTGACAAATTTATGTGATAAAATTAGGCTCCATGGGGGATAGAATCCTCCCTATGAGGCCTTAAGGACTCCTTCCACAGCTTCAGTGCCTTAGTGTTGGGTTGTGGAGTCTTCTATTAAAAACAAAACAAAATAAACATAAAACATGAATAGTATTTACAATGGTGTGATGTCGATTGCGACTTTAAAACAAAAAAAAAATTCATAAAGTGCCCATTTATAGGGCCACCAAAAACTTCGTCACCCTCCAAATTCTACAACCTATAAGTATTATTTGAAAGTGTCTCGAAAATTTTGAAGGGTCCAATCCAAAGGGCTTCAAATTTACCATGCTTGCCCTTGTCTTGTCTAGGTACATTCCATTTGAGTATTAGATCTCCCAACTAGAAATGATTTTCTCTACTCTTCTTGTCAAATGACTGCTTGATCTTCTATTGATGGACATATGCCCTGTCCAGTAGCTTCTCTCTGGTTTCCTGCACTTCTTCCAATTGTAATATTCTCTTGACCATGTCATCAGGTTCTCCCTGATAGTCTTGGAAGAACCTTGCCAATGACAATGCGAGTTGAGAAGGAAAAACTACTTCAATTCCATATACAATATGGAAAGGGGAGATGCCCAGGGACCTCTTTGTTGTCACCTTGTCAGCCCACAGAGAAAACTTGAGCTTTGAATATCATGCTTTCTTGTTGTCTTCTAACAGTCTTTTGATGATATTTATCAGGATTTTGTTAGAGGACTCTGCTAATCCATTTCCTTGTGGATAGTAAGGGGTAGATTGGATCAATGAAATCCTGAAATTCTCACAAAACTTGATCAATGGTTCAGCTTTGAAGGATGCAACATTAAGAGTGATGATTATTTTTGGACAACCAAACCTTGCTATATTATCCTCAAGAAAACCAATGATTACTTTGTGAGAAGCACTCCTTGTGGGGATAGCTTCTATCCATTTGGTTAAGTAGTCAGTGGAAATCAAGATCCATCTATGATGATCGCTCAAAGGAGGATGAATATCCCCAATAAAGTGTAGGCCCCACTACTGAAAGGGTCCAAAAGCTGCTACATGATTCAATAGTAGAGACTTGTGTTGTTGCTTCTTAGAGAATTTCTGACATTTGATGCAAGCCCTGATTTTTGCACAGACATCAGTGAACAGAGTAGGCCAGAAGTACATAGCCCTAAGAATGTTATAGGCTATGGTTCTCCAGAAGTGATTTCCCCCACATAGGCTATCATGAAAATCAAACATAACCTTTTAGGCCTCATGTGGGTCTAATCATCTCAAAATCACTTCTAGAGGGTCTTTCCAATACAAAACATGATCGATAAGGAAACATCTAATTTCTTTGAGATTTAAAGATCTTGCTTTGCTTTTCCCCATTCCATATGGAGGTCATAATGTTTGCAAAAAATATATAATATCTTTGTACTAAGTGCATTCTGCCAATGGGGGGTTTTCCTGATGGCTTCTATCAGATGCTTTAGCCTATTTCTTTTCTGAGCAAGTGTTGATCAAGTTAACTTCCAAATATTTACAATTAGATTCATCCAACAACTTGGCTAAACCTTGGCCTTTAACTAGCTTGGTGGGTTTTATTTCCTGATCAAATTCAAGGATTATGTAAATCCACTTTCTCCTCCTCCCGTCTATGTTAGGCTAGATGAGGATGTCCTTCATGGTAGTTGAAGGAACATACAGAATGATCTTCGAATGTAGAACATAGACTCTGAAATCCTTGAGGTATTTCACCAAGCCATAGGCATGCTTCTCCATGATGTCATATCTGACTTTTGTGTCTCTTAATGCTCTGTTGAAAAGGAAATAGGCTGCTCCAGCCCTACATTATTCCTTTGTAGTAAAACAACAGCCACTGTGTCAAATGAAGCAAAGGAAAAAATCAAAAAATCCTTGGAATAATCAGGATTGATTAGCACAGGTGCTGTAGTCAGTGCCTTCTTAATTTGGTTGAAGTATTATCTAGACTCAGCAGTCCATTTTACTTTGTTATCCTTCCTGAGCATGGATGTGATATGCTTCACCAATTCGGAAAAATTTGAAACAAACCTTCTCAAAAAATTGATTTTGCCCAGGAAGGACTGAACTTCTTTCTTGGATCTGGGAAGTGATAAGGCTTGAATATCTTCTACCTTGCTTCAATCAATCATGACCCCCTCAGCTGATACAATGTATCCCAACAATTTTCCTTCATGCATGGAAAATAAAGACTTCTTGGGGTTTAGGGATAGACCAAACCTTTTGCATTTTGAGAAGACCTTTCTTATATGTTGACAATGTTCTTTATCAGATTTGGAGAAGACTCTTATGTCATCCAGATAGATGACCACACATTTATCTCTTTCTCCAATGAAGGTGAAGTCCATGGCTCGTTGGAAGGTTGGTCCTGTGTTCATCAATCCAAAGGGCATTTTGGCATACATGAATGTTCCCCAAGGAGTGGCGAAGGTTGTCTTTTCTCTGTCTTCAGGCAGGACAAAGATTTGATATTATCCAAAAAATCCATCAATCATGGAGATTGTAGATGCACCTATCACCCTCTGCAATATGTGTTCCATCTTTGGCAAAGGGTAATTCATAATTTTGTTGTTAATAAAGGAGAGCCAAGAATAATCTCATGTGGGAAGCTTGAAGCTGTAAAGTCGATATACATTTTAGAGTAAACAAGACTAAATAATATGGTGTTTTTTATACCATGTTGAAACATGAAAACAAGATGTAATTATCTTCTTCACTCATGTAAAGGTGCATTTTGGAATATCTACATTTATCATGTGTAGTAGATATAATAGATTCTCAATATACCTAGATCCACACTCTAGATGATGATGCATATAAGTTGAAGAGAATTCTATGCTTTATTTACAATTGCATGGGTATCCCAAGGATATAAAATGATAATCTAGACATTTTGGATAAGAATGAATAAAAACTATTTGCTTGGATTGGTCACCATATATGGGAAAATATTCCAATGTTTATGTGGATCATTTGAAGTTGTCTATGCCATCTTCATTAGAAGGAGAATTTAATGAAGAGAGATTGAGTCCCAAAGTTGATGGGAATCATCAACTTGAAAGGGAAAAGGTCTACTCCTAGTTGAATTCATATATTTGTACTGATGTCATATAGGCTTGTGCAAGTGACAAAAATTTC
>JZKD02S1882313.1:301620-312812 GCA_000966675.3 Picea glauca | reverse complement strand
CAATTGATGTAATGATACATTTTAAAAAATCCCCAAAATTATGGTCAAGCTTTAAAACACTACCCCATATTGACCAATATAGTTGGGCACCTTCATCTGCAAAGAAATTTTTGTCATTTGGAAAGGAGAACAAGGCATTCCAACACACCCATGGATTATGAGAAACCACTTCATGGAAATGAAATTTTTCCTTAAAAGAGAACTGTGAAAATCCTTTGGTCAAATTACACATGGCTTCATAAATATAACCATGGGTTTCTCAAGCCTCCTTAACTTGTCTTAATAACATACTCAATGAAATAACACTGATGAAATATCATAATAAGGTATGTCATTTCAAATTATCATGGACAACATATTCATAATCTACAATATCAATAGGAAATCACTTAAGAGAGATTTCATTACCTTGTGAACAACCTTGAAGATGAACTTCCATAGAGTCTTTGACAACACCATGGCTGTGAATGCTTTGTCCTTGGACAATGAATTGGGAATTAGATGAAATAATTATATTGGGCAATGGGGTGGTTGTTTTAATGACCTCTTGCTTGCCTTATGGTAGGCTATGAGAGCCACTAAATCCACCAGTGTGATGACTACATTGTCCACAATAAGTAAATGTGAATATACATTGTAATATGGCATACAATATGGTATACCATATTACAATGTAATATGGTAATACCATATTTCATGTAAAAAAAAATTTAAAACCTAAAGTCATCGACACAACTTCGTCGTAATTTGCCACAAATTTTCGTCGCATATACAGCATGTGCGTCGTAAATCTGGTTTTGAGATATTGCACTCATCGATATTACCATGGATTTTCGTCACGAGTTGCAACAGGATTTCGTCGCACATTCAGCAGTTGCGTCGTAAGTTATTGGCTTGGCATAACTTTTAGTCTCAATTGTGACGAAGTTTCATCATAATTGCGACATTTCTTCATTGTTATTGCAATGAAATTTCATCCCAATTGCGACGATGCATAGAGTCAACCAATATTGAAGGTGCTGACACGTGGAGAGCTAATTTCATTGATGTTTCCACGCACACCTGGATCATGGATATTGCAACAAAAAAAAATATCATCTTTCGTGGAAATTGCGATGGATAAGTGTGGAAATATCAACGAAAAACCATCGCAAATTTGGTCATATGTACTAGTGAAGGGTATCATGGATTTACTTTGCAAAGAAACTAGACTGGTTGTTCATATGAAAAAATTTGTGATGACCTTATGGGGGATATGTTGGCTGTGGAGCCTGATTATCTTTGTGATTCAGAGGTCTTGTTTCAGCCATGTTTAGATCGTATTTATTAATAGGGGGTGTAGGGGGGCTTTCCCCCCCCCACATCTATATCCGTGGGGTACTGCGACAATATTTTAGAGCCCCCCCCCAACGGGGGTTAATTTTGTATTCAATCTAAACCATTCATCATTAGGTTGCAGATCTGACAATAGAAGTTATGTTAGGGTTTTTTTCCCTAGAAGGAAACCCTCTTTTATGTATGAGGGAATTGTACTGTGGCAGGGTAAATGAGAGTGAATATTCTTTTTCTAAGAGAGGAGATTGTGAGAAAAGAAGATGAAGTTACAATGGGTGTGTTGTAGGTTGTATCGCTTCATTTGTTGGATAACAATAAAAGGAAGGAATGACAATTTCTTTGGTGGACATAGCCCATATTGGGTGAACCACATATATTTGTGTCTCTATTGTATTGTGTATATTTTGTGTTTTATTTCCTCATATGTTTTATATTATTTCTTTGCGATCCTATTTTTTCTAACGGGATATCTGAGCAGGAAAACAACTTTATTACTTAGCTTTTTCCCTATAATATAACTGATATAGAATAGGGTATGAAGTATCTAGGTTTTTTTCAAAGAAAAATCAGTATAAAAAATGTGATTGGCAGTGGTTGATAACTAAAGTGGAAAAGAAAATAAACACCTAGTGCAATAGATGGTTGTCTAGGGGAGGTCGTTTGGTTTTGGTAAAAGTAGTTCTAGAAGTGATTCCAGTCTACTTGATATCACTTTCCTAGTTCCCAAAAGGTGTTCTAGAAACCATTAGAAAAAATTGCTACAAGTTTATTTGGTTTGGAGACCAAAAAAATAAAGGACTAATGTTAGCCTCTTGAAAAAATTTGTCATTAGCAAAATCCATTAGAGGATGGGGCTTAAAAAATACCTTTATATTTTCAAATTATTTTTCTCCAAAAAATGTATGGAGGCTAATTCAAGGAACAAGTTTGTGGATTTAGATAGTAAGAGATAAGTATATAACCCATAATACAGTGGAGGATTTGATCAGAAATCCCCTCAAATAGAAAAATAACACCTCAATAATATGAAAAGTTGTTATCTATGATTTCCACTTGGTTGGAAACTCATTGATTTGGACAATTGGAAAACTGAATAAAGTGAAAATTGGCCTTGACTCCTGGGTAGGGATAAAAGGCATGGATATACCTCCCCTTCAAATGATTTAGGACTTAAGGAATAAAGGTTAGTCTTAGACAAGTTGCAAATGTGAGAAGGTCCACTAATTGACACTAGCAGGGGTTATTATGGGAAGAAATTGGGTTGGGGGAAGATTATGCAAAAGAATGGAAAAGATACATAGATCTCTTGATAGGAAACAATGTTAAGTTCAAGGAAGAAGAGGATCAATTTATTTGGTCTTTGAATCAAACTATAGCTTATGTTCCAAGATTAGGCTACAAATAACTAATAGAAGAAGGAAGATAATACCAACATATATTATGGTGGAAAATTATATGGAAAATAAAATCCCACTAAAAAAAAGATTTTTATGTGGTTTAGATTACACAACAAGGCTCCCACATGGGATATTCTTCAAAAGATGAATTTTATAGGGCCAGGATGGTGCTACTATTATCACTGAGAATAAGAATCTATAGTTCATCTCATGATGGAATGTTCATACTCTAAGGAGGTATGAAAAGAGGTGGAAATATTAACTGGGATTAAGAATATTTGGGAAGGGGAAATCTTGAAGAGGCCTTCAAAACCTGGTGTAACAAGAAGAAATTTTCCAAGACAAGAGAACTTCCACTTAACATAGTCTGAGAAGTATGGCTTGCTAGAAGTAAAAGATGTTTGAAGATAACGAGACTATTCCCCTCAAACATGATGTCCAATACTTAAATATTTAAATGCCTACCCAAAGGTGCGGGAAAAATCTAGCTCTCTTATACAAGGTAAAGTGGCTATAAATAAGGATATTCCAAGTTTTTTTTATGGTGCATCACAAGGGAACCCTTCTAAGGGAGGTTAAGGAAGTCTACCATACTTATATCCAAATCATAGTATTTATTTTAAAGTGGGAATATGCACTAGCTTGATGATGTAATGGAAATTGAGCAGCCAACTCCAAAAATAGGAAACACAACACTAGAAGAAGCGAAGAGTAGACATGTCTTTTGTTAGTTTTCATGTTTTGTAGGGTTATTAGATTATATGGATTGTTTTGTAGAATATATACCCCTCAAAAGTATTGGGACATTTTTCCTTTGGACATCATTAGGCTAGGTTGCTAGCACATAGATATCATAGAAATTTGATACAATTCAACACCTTTGAATAATTTTTGGTTGTAATCTCTCCATAGATTTATTCTGGTGTTTTTATTTTGTTAAAAAAAAAAAAAATTATTCTCATGGCTATGTGAGGAATCAAATATGGCAATAAACTAAAGGTGAAAGGGAAATAACAATCCCATGAATCAAATCGAGGAGAAAAAGATACCCCATACATAAATGACAAATTCAAAATCAAAGAAAGTCACATTAACATGTAGTCACAAACATAGACTCTTATAAGTTTAATATAAATACTATATTAGAAAGATTTTTTATCAACTAATAATGTTAGTTCACAACTAATTTTTTTATACCAAACATAAATTTATAAATTTATGACATAGACAAACGATCATAATATAAAGGAAAATAAGAATTATCAAACTGGTGATCTCATTAAAGGATGAGAAACGAGAGTGTTTTCTACAAAAGAGTTTTAGAATGGGGCTTTGCGGTTCTGAGGAGTAGGGGGGTCTATGGCCTGCACCCTTCGGTCACGAGGTACTCCCTAACATGACCATAGGATAGATCCTTCATGACCAATTTTAAATTTTTTCTCAAAACCCTCTTGATCCCTTTTTGACGCCCTACTCTCCTAAAGAGGTTTTGGTCAGCTGGTGAACAGTCTTGGCGCAAAGGTGTGGCTGGCCTATAAAATCATAAAGGGTGATCCTATGGATACTTATGAGGATGAAGTTGATTAGTCACCAGATTCGAGCGAGATGCTCCCTAGATGGGGACAGTTGACAGCCCATGAACTTCTGCCTAGTTACAACTGTCCACAACGACCCCTTTGGGAACTCTACTGCCTTCTTCATCTCTTGCGGTCCCCCAAAATGACTTCTTCTCATATCTCTCTAGGGTAACATGCTTATTCCCAGCTTAAATTTTAGGTTCTTCTTTTTGGCTTGGAAGATAAACTTGGGACAACAGACTCTCGGCACAGATGTCTCCCATCTCCTCTAGACACATTACTACCTCGCTCTCCAGCAATGCGCTCCCCTCACATGATTTTGAAGGTTCTTTCTCTTCTGCTCAGTGCGACTTATTCTCTCCACCATCCCCATCAACAATCTCTTGGACGTTCCTAGATCCTACGGTAAACTTGATGCCTAGAAAGGGGCTGGGGGAACTGGGGGTTCACCTCGAGACTTTGTCGGAAGTGATCTTTGAAGACCCGAGATTTGGGGTGGTGTAAGACCAAGTGTTGGTCCAATAATTTTCTACATATTTCTACCTCCCCTATGTGAATCAAGACTTCTCCCTAGGTCATGCTCCCTCAGAGCCGGAGAGAGGTTTTGCCACCGCAAATATGCACCCTTACAACCTCAAAGGCTAGAACTTCGGCCAAAGTTGGGATTCGGGCCAAAGTGTTCCCTATGATTCAGATTATGAAGCTCAAGGCACCACAAGGCCAAGAAGAAGGAAGCAGAACAAATGCCTAGGGTCATCCAAAGAAGACCCTAACTTCATCCTAGGTAAAGACCTTTCTATGGACGGGGTCTTTGTAATGGCAGAAAAAACACTAGTCAGGAAATCCTATGGCCAACAATTCAATGAAAAAACCTTGAGAGACTGGGTTGCATCAAACTAGGGTGCGAATTCCATTTCTTTGCCCAGTATCTTCTGCCTCTCCAGAGGTTGGTTTATGATTATCTTCGCAGATTCCTCTCAGGCCATGGATGCACTCCAAAAACGTTGGGCGATCGACTCTTCCCCATTTCTAATGAAGCTTTGGAACCCCACCTTTGATGCTGCCAGTGAGAAACTGGACTCCATTCTGATCTGGGTACGTATACCAAGACTCCCTCCGCATCTTTGGTTAGAAAGTTGTTTTCAAGCAACTGGAAATATTTTGGGAGAGTACCTAACTGTAGATATGGGATTCTTAGACTCAGGTGAGATGGAAGTGGCTATAATCTTGGTCTCTCTAAACATTAGGGATGGGTTACAAGAATACCTCAACCCAAAATATTTGTGGCATACAAGGGTTCAAATTCTAAATTATGAAGGTGTGCCCTTCCATTGTAGAAGATGCCAAGAATATGGACACATTGCTATAGATTGCAAAAAATCTATTCAAGGGCATTCTAGACACCTTACACATGAAGCCAACAGGCCAGGCTGTGAGTGACAGAAGGCCACCGAGGGAAAATCCTCCTCTTGAGTGTCAAACTCAGTGGGGACCCATTCCCCCACCTTGAAATCTCTCCCGATCTCCTCGATAGATGAACAACTGGTGTCAACCGAGGATTCTTTGGCTCTTGTTCTGACAGTTGGAGATGAGGCACACCTAGATCTCAGTCAGGAGACAACACCTCAACATTTGATTGACAACTTCTTCGGTATGTAACTTTCTTTTCCCTGCCCTATAAATGGTATGCTAAATGCTTTCAATTTTCTTTTAAAAGACTGCATCCCTTCACCGCATATCCTCCCCCTCATAAACATTGTCTCCTTAAAACCCCATTTCACCTCCTCCTCCCTCCCTTCACCTTCGTTGGATGATTTCTCCCCTCGGACAACCTCTCCTCCTGACTCCCCAACCTCTTTTTCCTTCGAGGAACCTTCCTCCAAGGGATCTGAGAACTCGATCATCCACAACAGATCGATCTCTATCCCTACCTCAGACCCCAGAGGTCTTGGCCCTACTCTGGAACCACTAAAAACAAAAAAGGGCCAATGTAGGTCCTCCCTTCTCTCCATAGAAAAATCCCATGCACTAATAGACATTTCTTTAGGTCAACAACGGTCTCTCCTCGGGGATCTTAGAGCAACAAAATCCCTTGCAGGAATTCCTCCATGAAACTCCTCTCTTTTAATTGCAGGGGTTTTGCGATCCCCCACAAAAAATCCGCTTTCAAGAGGTTGGTAACTATGAACCAACCTGATGTTTCTCTCTTCCAAGAAACCCTAGCAGGTGAACTTTCATCCACAAAAGCACTCTCTACTCTCTTCCTGGGATGGGATTTCCTGGGATTGGATGCCCGAGGAAGATTGAGAGGTGTAGCCGTCGGTTGGTGCACAAAAATTATAAAGCTCTTGAACTCATGGGATTCTAACTCTTGTTTGGGGATTGAGGTACAAGTAGAAGGACTTGGACTTGAGATCAAAATAATCAACTTGTATGGGCCACACACAGACATGATCCCTTTCTGGAACATTATGTTTATCAAGGAGTTGTTGAAGGCGAAAAATATAATAATTGGCGGTGACTTCAACTTATCCTTAGGGGAAGTGGAAAGTTGGGGTTCCTCGGCACACCCAGAACCCCAAGCAGAGTTTTTTAGCCATCTCTTGGCTTCCAAAGGCTTTATTGATATCGCACCAGTCAAATTGCTCCCCACATGGAGGAATTTAAGAGTTGGTAAGGCTCATGTAGCCAAAAGAATAGAACGCTTCTTGATCACTGAATCAATGTCGATGATTCCTTTCCAATACCATCAATGGATTGGCAATGAGGGGGAATCAGATCACTCCCTAGTTTGGTTTCCAGTTGAAGCCCCCCCCAAAAAATATGACATCCCCCTTCAAATTCAACTCCACTTGGCTCAAGGAAGAAAGATTCCAAATGTTGGTAAAATCAAACTAGACCCCTTTACAGGATACTATTGGAACTTCGACAGCCATCTAATTCATGGATAATTTAAAAAAAATCAAAAGATTGGCCATTCCCTAGGAAAAAACAAAACAAAAAGAAGAAGAGTGAGAAATCAAAATCATTGAGGACCAACTGGAGGTAATTTATCAAGACTGAATCTGGGTTCTCCTCAGAAGCTTCACAGGAAAATTTGAGGAACCTAGAGGGAAGATGAAGGAAAATAATGGCAGACTAATAAGCAACCTGGAGACTTAAAAGTAGGACAATTTGGCTAGAGAATGGGGATGAGAACACCAAATTATTCCATGCCTTTGCCAAAGGATGAAAAACTGCCAACACAATTTGGAGCCTAAAGGATCAGGAGGACAAATCAATCACCTCCTTTGAAGGGCTAGCAAATCTAGGAAAGATACACTTCCAGACATTATTCAAAGAGGATGGAAGGGACAACATAATCGATATCATAAAAATGGACCTCTACTTTCCTAGATTTATGGATGAGGAAGGGAGCCAAGACCTATATGAAGAAGTCACTGAAGCTGAACTCAAAGACACCCTTCAAAGATTTCAAAAAGATAAAATCCTAGGCCCAGACAGATGGTCAATCGAAATTTATTTGGGCCTCTTTGATCTGATCGAAGGCGATATTCTCAAAGTCATAGAGGAATCCAGATTAAATGGAAGAATACATAGCCCACTAAACACCACCTTTATAGCCCTCATTCCCAAAGTGAATGATCCTCTCTCCTTTGATGATTTCAGACCGATCTCAGTCTGTAACTGCATCTACAAAATCATAGCCAAAGTTATAGCCCGTTGGATGAAGCCCCTCCTCTCATCATCTATGTCAAAAGAACAGTTTGGGTTCCTTGAAGGTTGTCAAATCCATGAAGCAATAGGGATCTCTTAGGACAGAGTTCATAGCCTGAAGACCACAAAAGCCAAGGGCACCATCTTAAAGATTGATCTCTCCAAAGCCTTCAACAGGTGGAAGTATTCCAGCTTCTTTGAGAAACTGCACGTCTCTCCAGCAATTTTCCATTTAATATAACAATCTCACTAGTCCAATCCCTTCAGCTTTGGGTATAATGAGAAGTCTATCTTCTCTTTATTTGGATTACAACTCACTAAATGGCCACATCCTTCCGGCTCTGAGGAACTGCACTTCTCTCCAAACTTTGGCCATTAGATACAACAAGTTTACTGGTACAATCCCTTCAGAGTTGGGTTTAAACCAAAATATATCTTACCTTTACTTTGAAGGGAACTCACTAAGTGGTCGCATCCCTCCAATCTTCGGCAATTGTACTCAACTATAGTATATCGCCTTTTCTAAAAACAGTTTGACTGGAATAAATCCCATTGAACTAAGGTTGCTATATCTACATTCAAACAAGTTGGGAAATACCATTCCTCCATCTCTGGGAAACTGTACTTCCCTTGTTGTTCTTTTTTTGGGGGATATCCCAACATTGTCAGGGAGTATACCAGGGGAATTGGGTAATTTGAGAGAGCTTGTTCAACTTTCTATTTATGGCCCAGGTAATATTTCTGGCATTTTCCTTTTGAAATAGGAAACTGCAGCAAACTCTCATGGATTGATTTAGGATCCAATAAAATTCAGGGCTCCCTGCCAATGACCATTGCCAATTTGACTCAATTGGTCTTACTAAATCTTGTTGTAAACAGGTTAATAGGTGGCATACTAGACGACATTGTTAGTTTGAGTAAGATTAAACGTCTTTACTTAGCTTTCAACAATCTTACAGGTACAATTCCTGAGGGCATTGCCAATTTGAGCAAGCTTGAAGACCTTTATCTCAATTACAACAATCTCATAGGTACAATTTCTAAGCATATGGGAGAATGTGTGGCCCTACAGTAGTTGAATTTGGCAGGAAATAGGTTAAATGGAAATATCCCCATCTCTTTAGGCAATTGCAAGCTCATGAGGGTTTTGATACTAAGTAACAACTTGTTTTCTGTAACAATACCACCCTATTTAAATAAGTGTGTTGCTCTACAAAGATTGAAGGTGGATGAGAATAAATTAAGTGGAAATCTAGACATAGACTTTCCAATTTCTATAAAATTTCTCTCTGTTTATTCTAATAGCTTCAAGGGGATTCTACCAGCGTTTTTGGCCAGTTGTACCCAACTTCAGTTGTTGGATTTTAGGAAAAATGAATTGACAGGTGAGTTTCCTGAGTAACTCACTTCTTTGAAAGAGTTAAGAGTTTTAAGCATTGGCTATCAAAAATTTCACCAAGTTGCAGGTGTTGGATTTGTCTAACAATAAATTTAGTGGAATGATACCTTCCAATCTTGAGAGACTTCAAGGATTTAGGATCAATGGTTCTTCCAATGTCAATCTTAACAAACTATATGAGGATGTGATGATTGTCATCAAGGGAAGTGAGTATACTTTGACATATGTGCTTGCTACAAACACAATATTTGATTTGTCTAGCAATAATCTTAATGGAAAAATACCTACAAATATGGGAACTTTAAGGAGCCTAAGATTGCTAAATTTATCTTGGAATCAATTTGAAGGAAAAATCCCTATATCTCTCAGTGAGATATCTACCTTGGAGCAGTTGGAATAAGCAAAAAATATTTTGAGTGGAGGAATTCCACAAACTCTTTCTAAATTAAGCATTGGATGGTTCCCCTAAGACTTAACTAGCAACATAGGCCAAATGTTCTAATTCCATTCAGCCACACAAAAATGTTGAAAATGTATGAAGTGAAAAGTAAAACAACATTGTTGACTCATATGGTGAAAGAATAAAATATATCTCAAGAATAAAATATATCTTAGTAAAATATATCTTAAGAATAAAATCTCAATATATCTTAATAAAATATAAATTTAGAATGTAATGTTGATATGTATATTGCAATAAATAAAATGTATATATTTATAAATTTATTATTTATTGTTGAGTTTTTTTTTATCTTTGTTATTTATTTATAATGATTTTAAAGTGAAATCATTATGCAATTAAAAAATACAAAATAGGATTTCACAATAAGTTTTTTTAATTATTTATAATAATATTTTTAAAATAAAAAAAATTCAATCAATTCTATGATAAATTTTATGTTTAAATAAATTTTGATAACCACATTAAAAATAAAATAAACAAATAAAATGTGTAATATAAAATAATAAATCAATTTATTTATAAATACTGTCAAAATATCCATATAATAATTTAAAATAAAAATTGAAAATTTTGAAGTATCCCAAACCCAGTCAAATATTTTATATTTGAAATGTACCAAACTTACCATTGACACAAATCCCATAGCAAGTATTCTTTACTTTTTTTCATAAAATAGTGTTTTCTTAAGAGTTAAAGATAAAGAGCACTCTCATGTGAGAAAAAACAAATTGCAAAAGTAACGTTGCATTTTCACTAGAATTAGTTAAATTGCTAAATTTATAGAAAGTCAGACTAAGAAAAGAAATCATGTGTGAGGAAAATATTAACTATAACCACTAGTTTGTGGCATTTCCACTAGAATTAGTTAAATTGCTAAATTTATAGAAAGTCAAACTAAGAAAAGAAGTCACGTGTGAGGAAAATATTAACTATAACCACTAGTTTTGTGACTGAATTATAATTGTATGATAATGTATAATTGTTAAATTTATGTAAGTATTTGTTTATTTGATTTGGTTTACATATTTTTGGTTTGTAATTTGTAATTTTGAGGTATATATATATGATAGGGGAATATAAAAATGGAGTAATTTAACTATATAAATATACAAATACAAATATAAATAAAAATTAATAAAATTTTGACCACAATCGATTAATATATGATTGAAATAGATTAAAAAATAAAATAATTAAACAATTTTTATAAAAATTACAATATTTATTTTATTTTTAAATGACCAAGTTCATTAAAATAAGTACATTTTTTTTTTAATCCTACTATGTTTCTTTTTTGGGGGGGG
>JZKD02S1882313.1:229524-272790 GCA_000966675.3 Picea glauca | reverse complement strand
CCCATGAATATCCCAAGGAATGGGTAATAACTCAAGCTATTTTTCAAATGATGAGCCATTTGGTGCCCAAGGGGCACCCTCTGTAACGTATCTCTAACCTTTCTCCTTTCTTTTTTAGTTTTGTCATTATTTCATTTATATATATATAATTCATTGTATATTCATTTCATTTATTGATTATTGTTTATTTTTTCACACGTGTACTTATGTTGGTTATTGGTGAGAATTTGTGGTTGCAGATTTTGAGGTTCTCACATGCTCTCCTTCCTAAAGATCAAGAATACGTCCCCATGTGGAGCCATATCTTGACCACATATCCAACTAGGTGTCAATTTAATATACCATGAAGATATATACCTTGTTCCATGACAAGGTTGAAGACCTATGGCTCAACAGGGAAATTCTGCCCCAAAAATTCAATTTCTCTCTCTTCTTCTCCATGGAACGTTTGCTCCCCTGTGTGGGAAATTTTTGTAATGTAACATGTTAGCATGGGTCAAGTTTTTTAATGACTTGGTGATGTAGGTGAGGACGCGACCGTACTCCCGTCGCGCTCTACGGCTCACAGGATCATTCGATTCTCCTTCTAACTGAGCCAAATTGGCTCTTTTAGATTCCGAAGTGGAATCCCTGTCAAACCATGACCCGATCCATAGGTCCTTCGTTCACCTGCATGGCCTCTGCACCTGACCATGACTAATTTCCCCACAGGAAACTATTGTCGGGCGTCGGGGTTTCAGACTTTCCGCTGTCACAAACCTCTGCCCTCATGGATCCATGATTCCCGAATTACCGATGAGCTCTCGGCTCCTATGCGCTAGCCCTCCTACTAAGCTTCCATCATATGACCACTAATCCCGTGTCCATGGCCTTACCTCCCTCGCGGCCTCGCGACTCGCTATATCAACCCCTTGATTTTCCAACCTCTGATATCCGAGGTGCCAAAACTCCGAGGCGCACGTGTGCCTTGACTCGTCCACACCCGTCACTTCTCTCGCGACTTCCGCGCAATCGCTACCTCGCTCCCTCGCGACTTCGCTACTCGCGAGTTTGAAAAACTTCTCCATCAACTCCCGAGGTCCGAGGTGTCGAACTCGCGACCTCGCTCCCTCGCGACTTCTCTTCTCACGAGGTCAAGTTCTAGAGCCTTTTCTCGCGAGGCTTCGATGCATGAGCCCACATGCGGATCCAATGGTCTTCCATGATTTGGATCCAATGGCTATTCACCCCCTCGCGCCTCGCGTCCTTGTGACTCGGAGTACCCAATGGTTGGGCTCTCACCCTGCGAGCTCCCGAGTTCGCGAGATCCTTGGATCTCCTCCACCTGTCCTCCTCAATGGACGGTTCCGATCCTCTCGCTCCTTCGCCGCTTCGCGTCCTCGCGCCTCACGACTTTGAACACCCAATGCTTGGGCTTTTAACATGAGAACCCCGAGTTTGTCATATCTCTTGATCTCTGCCACCTGTCCTCCTCAGATGGACGGCTCCAAATATCTCACTCCTTCGTTGCTTCGTGTCCCCGCGCCTCATGACCTTTAACACCAATATTTCAACCCTTCCACTTACGAGCTCCCAAGATGCGAGGTGCCACCTGTCCACTTGCCAACTCCTATGGCCCCCACACTATCCTCGGAGTACCAATATCCCGAGATGACGTCAGCTAGGCCCCACAACATGGATCTCTCGCCTCCTCGCCACTCGTGAATTTGAATGACTTCCTCTTCCAACCTCTGGTGCCCAAGTTCCCGATGTGGGTAATCTCGTGACACGAATCCACTCCCAAATGAACGGTCCAGATTCTCTCGGCTGATCCAATGGCTGCTATGCTCCTCCCTGAGCTTCCTGCGCGACTGCTCATGTGCTTAACCTCTATGCAGCTTCTCCCGATCCCACGTCTATCGGTATTTCTTCATGAGATCCGATGGCTGTCGGTCCCTTCCACCTGTAAGTTCCTCCTGAGCTCCTTCTAGACGTGAACTCCTCAATGATCCAGATCTCTTCTTCAGGCCGATCTGACGGCTGTCGTCGCTGCTCCCAGACTTGAAAACCAACGGCCCCGATTCTCTCAGCTGATCCAATGGCCGATGTTGCTCCTCCCCGATCCTTCGATGCTCTTTCTTCCTGCACTTGGAAGAATTCCTCTTCTCAAAGGCCTCGACCTTTACTGTCTTTCTCCTCTGCGATATCCTTAGCTTCAATCCTCGCCGTGCGTATGAAATGTTTCCCTTCCTGAGCTTGTTCTTCTCGAATCCTTAAAGGATTCTGATGTCTGCGCTCCTGTAGAGTCTTCTTGTGCACTCAGCGTGCTATCTCTTCTGAGCTTGCATAAACACTCATACCCCTTGAGGGATTTCCCCTTCCTTCTCTTCTCCTACAGATGGAGAATGAAATGGATGCCCTCTTGGCTATCCTTCCACTCAAGTCTCTTCCTGAGTACTTCTGGGTATTCAGCAACCCAGTGGAGATCCTTCAGTGGAATCTCCCTTCACAACACCAAACTCAAAGAGTTCTTCCCTCTTCTGTGCCTATCTGCACACTTCCTCAACGCCCTCCTGGCGGAGTCTCTTCTCCACAGAACGTTCAGCAGTTCTGGGTCCTCGTGCACCTATGCACTTTCTCTATGCCCACCTGGCAGAGCCTTCTGGAATCCTCAGTGATTCTGTTTCCTTTGAACTCATGGCAGAGTTCCTTCCTCTGTGCACTCCTTACACACACACACTCAATGCCCACCTGACATAGCTTCTCAGAACTCCTCAGAGCTTCTGACTTCTATCTTCAAACTCTCAACGGATTTCTTCCTTCAGCACCTCGTTCTTACGCTCAATTCCCACCTGGCAGAGCTCCTACAGAACTTACAACAAAGTTCTGACTGCAACTGTGTTTCATCTACACAGCCTTGCCTCTTGAGGTGTTCAACAACCTCACAGGTCTTCTTCCTGAGTTGTTGACTTCAATCCTGTGCCTCAACACGTCTCTATCTGACTCCTCAGAGTTCAGAAGTGCATCCTCAGTGCACCGACTCTCAGAACCCTCAGTGTTCTATCACACCCTCCTGGTATGAAGCCTCAAAGACCTCCAACCTGAGTCAAATGAACTCCTACAGAATGCACAACTACAGTATACATTCACAGCATATATATGGAACACACACAGACATGCATATAAGACAGAATAATGCAGGAAAAACTGCTCTGTTATATTAACAATGGAAAATGCCTGTATTTTACAATGGTGTTCCTCGAGCTATCTCTGGCTCTCTCATACAACCATTCTACTCTAATTCGTCTCTACTTGACTTACTCAAAATGATATCTAGAAATCTCTTTTACTTGAGGGGCTCATCGAGCACTTCCCTCCAGGTATACCTACCCTATTCAATTACAATCAATGGTTGTCTAGTCCAGTGTATGGATCTAGATTTCATCCGATCTAGCATTAAAGCCAATCCTATCTACAGCCTGCACAAAGGCACGGCTTCCATGGCTCACCAACCTAAGCACATTCAATTACATTCAATTCAAAATTCAAATGAGGTTGCACCTTCCTTTTAGCATATGAATGCATGCGTGCTGACGTGGCTGGCTGGTTGGCTGGCTGGCATGGAACGATGCTCCTGCATCATACTCCACAGTTGCAAAAATCATGAGCTCCTGCTCATGAGCTTCCCCTCTGAGTTGTTTGGAAATCCTCCTGGATCCCAAATAAGTCTTTGGAGCTTCCTATCTACTCCATTTTGATGTTGCTTCCACTGCGCTACTGCTGCTGCTGCTTCTTTCTTTCTGCCTAGCTGCTCCTCGCTGGCAGTCTCTGCTGACTCCAACATCAGCTCCATGATCTCTTCGATCACCTTATCCAGCTGCTCCAGTGGCTAGTTTTTCTCATGCAGTCTCCTCAGCTGCAAAAATTTTTGGCCATTGGGCAGATCATCATGATCTCCCAATCCTTCCTCGTCCATTTCCAACTTCACCCATTGGATGTGCATGCCCTGCACTTTTACCCTTTCCTCCAGGGATTCAATCTGTTCCCACAGATCAACAAAACACATGTTGTCCGTGTCTTCTTCATCTACTGCTGCAAGCTCTCGTGCTGCAGTGTTTTCAGCTTCTCGGCTGAAAATATCGAGACACTCCTCGGAATGCTCGTTTTCCTCTTCTGCTCCTGCTGCAAACTCCCATGTTGCAGTCTCTTCATATTCAATGCTGAATGCTTGGAGCCATTCCTCAGAATGCTCACTCTCCTTTTCTGCTCCTTCAGCTGTCAGCTCCAATGCTACAGCTCTTTCAGCTTCCTGGCTGAAAGTAATGAGCCATTCCTCAGAATGCTCATCCTCTCCATCTTCTGCTGCAAACTCCCCTGTTCCAGTCTCTTCAGCTTCAATGTTGAATGCTTTGAGCCATTCCTCGGAATGCTCTCTTTCTTCTTCCGCTTCTGTGTCTTTTTCTGCTGTCAGCTCTAATGCTACAGCTTCTTCCCTTTCAACTCCCTGGCTGAAATCATCGAGTCATTCCCCAGAACGCTCCTTCTCTTTTCTTTCCTCTGCTTGGGTAGTCTGCACCATCTGCACCAATTCTTCTTCTTCAACAGTTATCATCAGCGGTGACTATTCTTCTGCTGTTGCTGCATCTGCAATACAATTTTCTGCCTCCTCCTGGGAAAATGGTAGGAATACTTGTATTCCCCCAATCATCAGAATATCATTATGATTCTCCTCCTCTTCTGTCAGCTACACCTTCTGATCCAAATTCACCTTTGAATTTATGAGACTATCAGACAGTCTCATATGATCTGTCAGCTCCTCTGGCTGATCCAAATTCATCTGTCCATCCCTACCCACCTAGAAATATGGGATGCTTCTGCTGCTGCTTCCCTGGCAGACCATGAGATCAACCGATCCCATCTTCATCAACACTCCTTGCTGAATTGAACTCTCTATGAGACCTTCAAATGGTCCCAAGTTTTCATCTCTGCCCACCTGGCAGTTCAACATGCTTCTGCTGCCCACCTGAAAGTTCAATACGCTTTCGCTGCCCACCTGGCAGTTCAATATGCTTCCGCTGCCCACCTGGCAGTCTTCGATATCCCACAGTGATCTCCTTCCATTGCCCAGCTGGCAATGTGAAATTCCCTCGCTGTCCTCACGACAGTCTTTGAGATCCTCAGTTGATGTCAATCTGTTGCCCTCTTGGCATTATGGAATTTCTTCTGCTCTTCCCTCCTGGCAGTCTTTGAGATCATCAGTCGATCTCATTTCTGTTCCCTTGCCCATCTGGCCATTTGGAAACCTTCCACTACCCTCCTGGAAATCTATGAGATCCCGCAGCGATCTCTGATTATTTCCCTCCTGGCAATGTGAAATTCCTTCGCTGTCCTTTTGACAGCCCGTGAGATCCTCATCTGATCTCAACTTGTTTCCCTCTTGGCAATCTGAAATTTCTACTTTTCCCTCCTGGCAGTCTTTGAGATCATCAGACGATCCCAATTCATCCTCTTCATCATCATCCCAATCATCGATACCCTTTCCAGTCTCTGGCCAACAGTGATCAATCATCCTTTCTTCTGTGGCCTTGAGGTTTTCAGCATACCTCAACCATTTTCTCAACAACCTGCATTGTCTCCTGACCATCAATTGTCTGACTAGCCACCTTGCTTTTTCCTTCTACATGGGCAATTCACACATCCGTCTCCTCCTTTTATCCTACTGCATCCGCAGTTCGAACTCCTCTATGTCTACCTTTAATTCATAGAGCTCTCTATCCATTTCTGCTTCCTCTGCAATATTTTCTGCCTTGCTTTTCTTCCTATGGCCTTCAGTAGCCATTTTGCTATGTTTATCTGCCTCCTTGACAGATCTATTGCTGTCACTCTGCATCTTGAGTGTGTCCAGCTTCATCTTCTCACAGTCCTACTGACTATCTATGGACTGTTGCCTACCTGCAAACAAGTCTTCACAGAGTCCTCAGTAACTCTGTCTTGTCCTTTCTTCTCGCTTCACCTACAATATACAGATGAAATCCCACTCTGATACCACTTGACGTGTGTATCAGAGTGCTTTCCTTCTCTGCCTCTCTTCCTGCCTGAAATATACAGACAACAACAAGCTCTGATACCACCTGATGTGTATTAGAGTGCTTCAGTTCCTCATTCTCCTCCTCTCCTGAAATATACAGACGAGATATCATCTCTGATACCACCTGACGCAGGCGAGGACGCGACCATACTCCTGTCGCGCTCTCCCGCTCATAGGATCGTTCGATTCTCCTTCTAACTAAGTCGAATTGGGTCTTTTAGATTTCAAAGTGGAATCCCTGTCAAACCATGACCCGGTCCACAGGTCCTTCGTTCACCTGCATGGCCTCTGCACCTAACCGTGACCAATTTCCCCACAGGAAACTGTTGTCGGGCGTCGGGGTTTCAGACTTTCCATTGTCACAAACCTCTTCCCTCGTGGATCCCCGATCCCCGAATTATCGATGAGCTCTCGGCTCCTATGCGCTAGCCCTCCTGCTAAGCTTCCATCATATGACCACTACTCCCGTGTCCGTGGCCTTACCTCCCTCACGGCCTCGCGACTCGCTATATCAACCCCTTGATTTTACAACCTCTGATATCCGAGGTGCCGAAACTTCGAGGCGCACGTGTGCCTTGACTCATCCACACCTGTCACTTCTCTCAGGACTTCCGCGCTATCGCTACCTCGCTCCCTCGCAACTTCGCTACTCGTGAGTTTGAATAACTTCTTCGCCAACTCCTGAGGTTCGAGGTGTCGAACTTGCGACCTCGCTCCCTCGTGACTTCGCTTCTCACGAGGTCAAGTTCTCGAGCCTTTTCTCGTGAGGCTCCGATGCATGAGCCCACGTGCGGATCCAATGGTCTTCCACGATCTATATCCAACGGCTATTCACCTGCTTGCGCCTCGTGTCCTCGTGACTCAAAGTACCCAATGGTTGGGCTCTCACCCTGCGAGCTCCCGAGTTTGCGAGATCCTTAGATCTCCTCCACCTTTCCTCCTTAATGGATGGTCCCGATCCTCTCACCCCTTCACCGCTTCGCGTCCTCGCGCCTTGCGACTTCTAACACCCAATGCTTGGGCTTTCAACATGCGAACCCCGAGTTCGCGAGATCTCTTGATCTCTGCCACCTGTCCTCCTCAGATGGACGGCTCCAAATCTCTCGCTCCTTCGTCACTTCGCATCCCCGCGCCTCGTGACCTTTAACACCAATATTTCAACCCTTCCACTTACAAGATTTCGAGATGCGAGGTGCCACCTGTCCACTTGCCAACTCCTATGGCCCCCACACTATCCTCGGAGTACCAATATCCCAAGATGACGTCAGCTAGGCCCCACAACACGGAGCTCTCACCTCCTCGCGACTCGTGAAGTTGAATGACTTCCTCTTCCGACCTCCGGTGCCTGAGTTCCTGATGTGGGTAATCTCGTGACACGCGTCCGCTCCCAAATGAACGGTCCAGATTCTCTCGACTGATCCAATGGCTGTTATGCTCCTCCCTGAGCTTCCTGCATGACTTCTCCTGCACTTAACCTCTACGCAGCTTCTCCCGATCCCACGTTTGTCGGGATTTCTTCTTGAGATCCGATGGCTATCGGTCCCTTCCTCCTGTAAGTTCCTCCTGAGCTCCTTCTGGACATGAACTCCTCAACGATCCAGATCTCTTCTTCAGGCCAATATGATGGTTGTCATTGCTACTCCCGGACTTGAAAACCAACGGCCCCAATTCTCTCGACTGATCCAATGGCCGATGTTGCTCCTCCCGGATCCTTCAACGCTCTTTCTTCCTTCACTTGGAAGAATTCCTCTTCTCAAAGGCCTCAACCTTTACTGTCTTTCTCCTCTATGATCTCCTTGGCTTAGAGCCTCACCACACGTATGAAACGCTGCCCTTCCTGAGCTTATTCTTCTCGAATCCTTAAAGGATTCCGACGTTTGCGCTCCTGTAGAGTCTTCTTGTGCACTCAGTGTGCTATCTCTTATGAGCTTGCATAAACACTCAGACCCCTTGAGGGATTTTCCCTTCCTTCTCTTCTCCTACAGATGGAGAATGAAATGGATGCCCTTTTGGCTATCCTTCTACTCAAGTCTCTTCCTAAATACTTCTAGGTATTCATCAACCCAGTGGAGATCCTTCAGTGGACTCTCCCTTCACAACACCAAATTCAAAGAGTTCTTCCCTCTTCTGTGCCTATCTGCACACTTCCTTGATGCCCTCCTGGCAGAGTCTCTTCTCCACAGAACATTCAGCAGTTTTGGGTCCTCGTGCACCTATGCCCTTGCTCGATGCCCACCCGGCAGAGACTTCTGGAATCCTCAGTGATTTTGTTTCCTTTGAACTCACAAAATATTTCCTTCCTCTGTGCACTCCTTACACACACATGCTCAATGCCCACCTGACAGAGCTTCTCAGAACTCCTCAGAGCTTCTGACTTCTATCTTCAAACTCTCAATGGAGTTCTTCCTTCAGCACCTCATGATTATGCTCAATGCCCACCTGGCAGAGCTCCTACAGAACTTACAGCAAAGTTCTGACTGCAACTATGTTTCAGCTACACAACCTTGCCTCTTGAGGTGTTCAACAACCTCACAAGTCTTCTTCCTGAGTTGTTGACTTCAGTCCTGTGCCTCAGCACGTCTCTGTCTGACTCCTCAGAGTTCAGAAGTGCATCCTCAGTGTACCATCTCTCAGAACCCTCAGCGTTCTATCACACCCTCCTGGTATGAAGCCTCAAAGACCTCCAACCTGAATCAAATGAACGCCTACAGAATGCACAACTACGGTATACATTCACAGCATATATATGGAACACACACAAACATGCATATAAGACAGAATAATGCAGGAAAAACTTCTCTGTTATATTAACAATGGAAAATGCTTGTATTTTACAATGATGTTCCTCGAGCTCTCTCTGGCTCTCTCATACAACCATTCTACTCTAATTCGTCTCTACTTGACTTACTCAAAATGAGATCTAGAAATCTATTTCACCAGAGGGGCTCATCGAGCGCTTCCCTCCAGGTCTACCTACCCTATTCAATTACAATCAATGGCCATCTAGTCCAGTGTATGGATCTAGATTTCATCCGATCTAGCATTAAAGTCGATCCTATCTACAACCTGCACAAAGGCACGGCTTCCATGGATCACCAGCCTAAGCACATTCAATTACATTCAATTCAAAATTCAAATGAGGCTGCACCTCCCTTTTAGCATATGAATTCATGTGCGCTGACGTGGTTGGTTGGTTGGCTGGCATGGAGCGATGCTCCTGCATCACTTGGTTTCTTAGGAATTTATCATTCAGTAATTCCTTTCATTGAGTGTCTTTTTTCCTTAGGTAATTAATTTTGTTTTTCGGCGATTTTAATTACTTATGTTTTTCACTCAATAATCCTCCAAAGACATGAAAGGTGTTCTAATGATCGAGAAAAGTAGGTGAATAAGGAATATAAGTGTTTTAAATTTCCATTCTATACATCTCCTAGAGTCTCGCGGGATTGCGTTAAATTTTGATTAGTGTTTTTAATAATTAAAATTTCCCGAAAATCTGAAATTTTTAATTATTTCGTATGTAAAATGTAAATGTTTTGTCCTTGGGGATTTTGTATAGGGGTATGGGTACTCAAATAAAATTTATTTTGACCTCCTACACCCTTGGTCCAAGTTTCATCTCTTTTGGACAAGTTTTGTTAGGTCAATTTCCATGAGAAATCTAAGTGAGTAAAAAAATCAGCAAATAATTGGCTAAGGTAAAAATGTCAAATTTTGTAAATGAGTCTAAAGTCATGGAGAAAAGGGGAAGTTTTTATTAAAGTCATTCCTAAGTTAGAAAGTGGTTTTCCACTAGGAAATGGGCCCCCAATTCAACAAAACACCACTTCAAGATTTTCCCTAGCAAGAGAGGCGCCCCCCTCTTAATGAGTGTTTGGCAAGTGGTAAAATCAAAGGTTAGGGAGGGCCCCACACCTTGGGAACACCCCTAGGTCATAGAGATATGTTTTTACAAATAATAGGGGTTTACCACCACTCATTCATTATTCCTCTTGTAACACCTTGTTTCCCCCAGTTTGTAAATATAACTATATTGGCGAGGGAACTATGGAAAACTCAAAGGTGTGAATGTTTGTTTTGATGGACCTTTGAATAAAAGGTCGATGAATGTAAATTATGTTATTTTAATAGAAAATGGATACGTGTTGCATGACTGTTGTGAAGGGGATGTGCTAAGAGGGACCTGTTGGCAGCCAATTCACTTTTTTCTATTGTCCTTATAAGCTGCCTACACCAGTGCTTTGCAAACCTTGATTTTCGTCGCAATCCTTGAATAAAACGACACTATTATTTTTTCTCTATTTGCACACTTACTTTTGTTCTTGTTTTCACGAATGCAAGCATGAAAACTTGGTTTTCGAAGTCACATTAAAATCGTCACTGGATTGTTGTAATCATTCTTGTCGATATGCCCATTGCATTTCCAAATTTAGTTATCGTTATACATTTGACAAGACTCCAAGATCCTTATTCATTTGGCATTTTTATTGGTTAATATGACTTCGTTTTAAAATACTGTAATGATATTCTTTTAATCGAGTTTGTGATGCATTAGTGATTTGATTTATATGTTCTTTGATCATTGGTTTCATGAAAACACATTGGTGTTATGGTTAGAACCTTGGTATAAATCTTTTCACATAACACATGTTTCATATGATCGGACCCTTGGTGTGACTTCGAATTATTGCTTTGGTTTTAAAACTATGCTAATATTGTTTCTTGCGCAAATGTTTGGTCGATTTACCTAAGGTTTCATTGATTGAATAGCATGGTTTTTAACCTATGCAGTAGTGGGTTGAATAGTTATTTGCGTCGGTGGTTGTACTATGGGATATGACTATTGTGCATGGGTTGAACTAGCTCAACCACCTTCGCACATTCTGTCATTAATGTTTTCCCCCTACCCCGGTTCACCTTTGCTAGTTTTGGGTAAGCTTGTGAGCATTTTTCCCCTATGTATGCTGTGTTCAAACCCTGGCCTGTTCACCTCGCTCACCATGTGCTCCTGTCTATGGCACCGGTGGTGCGCATAGAGCCAAACGGTAGTCAAGCCCTATTACTATTCGATAATGCTCGAAAGGATTTAGAAAACAATGGTTGGCTCATGTTTATACAGAGGTTCGAGGGCTTCAACCTTTAGGTTTCCCAACAATTCGCCCTCACCTTTGATGGGTGTAGGGCTATGGTAGGTCATATACAGCTTGAACTCAATGAATAATTCATAAGCTCTGCTACTAGACTGGCAGCTACAGGCCAGCGATGGTTTAAAAACTCCAAAGTTGATGAGGTGCCATGGCCATTGTTATTCGTATCAAGGAAGGTTGTCTCCTGTGGTAAAGGTATGTCCATTTCCACCCTCAAACCCAGGTGGCACGATCTTCTGGTAATTGTGCAACAATTTATGACCTGTGAAGGTTGGTATGGCTTGGTTTTTCTGTATCACCTCCGGTTATTGATGAATTTCATGGGCTATCCTTTGAACATGCTGCATTACTTCTTGCGTAGTCTTTACAAGATGTCTAAGAGGTTCAAATGCGAGAAGGCTGATAGCAGCTTGTTTCATCATGACCTGGTTAGACTCATTGTCATCCACCATTTAAACCTTCATGGCAATAATTGGCATGCCTTTCTATCCAGAAATGGCTTTGCTAATCCAGAGTCTATCCAAATCGATAAAGCCATGGTTAGTGAGACTATGGTCGGGCCACCCATGCCTTTTCATATTCTTCTACCCCCTGCCAAACCCTCGGTTTACCCTGACATCGACCTACCCGACATCATAACAGACAAGACTCAGGTTGTCAAGAAGCCTATGAGTAAGAAAGTCAATGGTAATCCTACTGTCGACAGCAAGGGTAAGAAGAATTGATATCGAGACTTGGCCAGAATAAACCTAAGACAAACATTGACCAAAAGCCCATAGTTTTGAGTGAGGACTCGGACTCCGATATCGAGCATTTCCTAACTGAAGAGTACCCCTATTCCCATGGCCTATGCTCTGAGCAACCCTATGACTATGTTTCTAATTTACCCCCGTTCCTAAAGAACAATCCTAAATACATGGGAATCAAGTTACATAATGAAACCCATGGTGACTTAAACAAACCCTCGACTGTTATGTCAAAACCCCAATAGTCATCATGCATCCAATGAAATGTGTGGCTAGAGCATTATTACACCGATGTCCGCTTATTGAAATCAAAGATCACATCTTTAGAGAACCAAGTTACAGTGTTGTCGAGAGAAAGGGACAATATTCAAGCTAATGAAAAGAAACAAAAAACCATTGGTTCGACTGTCTTCAGGAATGTCGAATCGACTACAGCCTTCGTCAATTCCAAACTATCATAATCGAAGTCGTTTCTTATTGTCCAGGTATGAATTTCAATATGAGTTTTGCTTTGTAAGTTTTCTTGAATTATTGTAACATATTCGGTTTTGCTTCCAAATTAGCTCTGTTCGTTTTGATTCGAAATGATTCTGTTATAGTTTAAACGATTTTGTTATGGATCATGTATAGTAGATTCATTTTACTAAACTCAAATGTAGCTATGATTTGGTTATGTGATTTTGTCATGCCCAGTTTAGAAATTGATTGGTTTTTTATTTGGTTTGGTTTGTGTTTTGAATCAATTATGTTCATCTGATTTAGGATAATCGATTTGGTTTGATTTTGATTAGTTTCGTTTGTTCCTAATAGACTCAAAACAACCCTGTTGACTTCGATTTACCAGGAACGAATCCGTTTGTATTGCATCGATATTCTTGTTTACTTTTGACCTGTGCAAATGATCTATTTGCTAAAATCATGGAGCTGGGTTGATTGATACGATTTTACATAATGATTATGTAGTCTCCAAACTATTTTGATTCATTCCTTTTTTATTTGATTTGCAAACGATTGTTGCATGTCTTGAGTTAGCACGATTGCTTGTATGAGTTGGATTGGCATCAAAAATAGATTTGATGCTTCTCTGTTGGTTTTGATTTTCAAAAATGATTTTTCTAAGCTCAGATCGACATATTTTGTCTCCATTGAATTCGTGTGAAAAACTCGACTAATAGTTTGTTTTGAAATTGATTAATGTGATGATTTCGGTGATTGTCAATCGATTCTGTCTGCTCCCAATTGGCAATAACAACAGTTTGAAAAATCCCACATATCCTATTATCAACTGATTAATTCAATTACGATTTCATTTTTTTCAATTTACATACAAGTTTTGATTTGATTTGCAAATAACATGATCATTTGTATATGTTTAATATAGTTCTATTAATTTGAAAAAACGATACTGTTGATTTCGTTTGGATTCGACAATGATTTTTTTGATGGCTGAAGCAACATAAAATATTTGTGTCGATTGGATTTGGTTCATGAAAATCATTTCACTATTGTTGAATTATCTAAAGCAGTTATGTTTACCCTAAATTAGTGATAACAAATTGAACAGAGTGCATGCATCTCTTTTATCAATCGATTGATCACGATTTCGTTTTCTTTCCAATTTGCATACAAGTTTTGATTTGAATGATTCTTTTGGTTTCTAATTAGCAATCAAATATTGTTCAATAGTTTGAATATATTCTTTAAGATTTGAACCGATTTTGAAATGATTCTGTGTTCAATTTAGACCAGCTACAGAATCGCAAGATTCTGTAGCTAGTCTTAAAAAAATAGATTTTTGTCAATTATATCAATAAAATATCTTTTAAACTTGTCTATTTTTGTCTTCTTTCAGGTGCATATGAATTAAAATGATCAAATGGGCATCTCATGACAGTTTAGGAGATACTTTGGAGATGGTTTTGTTTTAGGTTGTTAGCTTGAGTCAGAAATAGAGATTTGGGATATTATCGTCAGATTTTTGTAAATTGTTTTGATAATTCCCACAGGGATGTTTTACACTGTGGGAAGTCTTTAAATACTTGTCAATTTTTGCAATAAATCCATCATCATCACTATGGGGAGAACCAGACTATGGATTTATGATTCAGACTGAGATGAAAGTTGATGTCTTGTAACAGCTTTTGCTTTCAATATATCAAACTTTTGTTTCAAGTTTTCTGCATATCAGTTTGCAATTTATTATCGACTACTTTAGCTATTGTAATTCATTGCAGGTTGATGTGACTTGATTTATATGTTGTCCATATATGACCTCTCTTATTTAAAAATACAACAATTATTCTGCTTCAGTTAATGAATTACAGGTTTACCTTTTTCGTTGAATGAATCATCTTGTACAGATCTTTGCACACAGATTTATCTAGCTACGACGATTTGTAAATTATAAGATTGTTGTAATTTTTTATGTCTTGTTTGTCCTGTTATTTATATTTGAAGAGCACAATAGCTTTCCGTTTATGAGAAGCTTGTGGAGAATCTGGTGCGGGTTTCCTCCCACCAAACAGCTGAATTGACCATCATACAGAGGACAAACCTGAAGCATTACTTCAGGTAAGTTTTCTATTTATCATTTAATAGTTAATTAGTTAGTATAATATAAGTAGTTTAGATAAATATATTAGTTTAGATTCATAGTTAGAATTATTGTTTTAATTGTTTAGCTTAGATAGTTTTTATTCTATTTATTTTTCATAAAATTATAAAAAAATAAAAAAACAATGGTTTCGTTGTCTTAGGACAGATTGCAAATGATTTTTGCAGGTTTTAATCTAAATCTGTATCTTGTAAATATTGTACATTTATGATTAATATTTAATTCTGTTGATAGTTGAATGTTAAATCTCGTAGAGTTATTTTAGTATTAGATAGTAAATTGTATATATTAGTAGTTCAGATTTATTTATTAGTTTGTTTTAATTGTCATTTTTATTTAGATTAGTTTATTTAGAGTAGTTTTCTTTTGTTTTTCTAGGACTTAGATCGGCTAACGGAAATGATAAACCCGTCAGGGTGGGTTATCCCAAACGGGTTGGGTTATTTAGACAACCCCGGACCGGATCCACTCTTCCAGTTGGTGAGTGTTCATTTTTGCCCGTCAACAAATGGCACTAGAAGGAGGGCCTGCAATTTATTAATGGCACGAGGCAGTCACATGACTCCTCCACCACCTAATCGCTCACCTATAGTGACAAGAAGTCATTTGAACGATAACATTCCCCCTCAAACAAAAACCACATCAAATGACGATCCACGGATCAGAGTTGAACCAGTAACCCCAAATCCTACAGGTGGTGACATACAAGAGATTGTCTGTCAATCTCTCATAAGAACACATAGTGCCTTAGCCTGTTTGAGGCAACCAAATCAACCGTTGGACCAACCTTTAGACTTCTCTGATATCAGAGAACAACTCGGAGGCACTAACCTCACTGTGAACCCTACAGATCCAACCCTCACTCCTATTGCAGGAGGATCTGGAATACCACCCTCACCACCTCCATCATCCCCTTCTTCTTCTGGAGAAGACTCTTCTAACGAGGGCAGTTCCCCTTCTCAGCCTTCCACACCCACTACAGCAATGGACAACTAGAACAATCCTGCTAGACCTTGGCTCGACCAGGATAACGTAGCTGTACCTGGAGCTCAACATCCCTTACCTAAACATCCAGAGAAATGGCTTCCCAAGTTTGACCCTAACTCAAAACAGATCATTGAAGATCACATTAAAAGGTTTATGTTAGCCATAAGACTCTGCAATGTCGAGCATGAAGACGTAGTCTATAGGTTGTTCCCCTATACTTTCGAGGGAAATGCCTCTACATGGTACTTTGCCCAACAACCCCATACCATCGTGTCTTGGGAAAAGTTTGAGTCATGCTTCTTGGAAAAGTTCGGAGACGGTAAGCCTCCGGAAGTCCTAGTCATTGAGCTTTCCAAATTAAGAATGACCCCAAAAGAAAAAGTTAAAGACTTTAATCAAATATTCTTAACACTTAAAAACCAAATCCTTGCGGATTCCATGCCTGCCGAGAATCTTACAATAGCATACTATACTAAAGCCTTACATCAAAGTATAGCTATTTGGGTTAAATGATCTAAGAAAGCCATGTTGTTAGAAGCTTTCGAGGAGGCCAACCAGATTGAAAAAGACATACTTAGTCTTAAAGACTCTACTAGCAACGAAACAGAAACTAGTTCTTCTTCCAAAAAGAAGATTGAAATCCTCCCTAGACCTACTCAAAGTAAAACAGAACCTGAAAGCTCCGATTTAGAAAACCTAGCTAAAGTCGTTCAAAAATTGTCGAACCAAGTTATAGATTTGAAAAGGATGACCGAAGAAGCTTCTTCGAGAAAAGGGCCTTACAAGCCCCCGTTCAGGAAGCCTTTTCCCACCAACCGACCTAATCCAACCACCCAGGGCCTTAATCTAGAAAGTTTGCAATATGCCTTTCAAACAATCCTAGAAGCCCAGGATAACTTGATGCCTCCTGAGATTCCTGAGGAGGTAGTTGAACAAGAGACGGTTCAAGAAGAGGAGTCTTCTCCAAATATTTTCGGACACTTCTCGTATAGCATCTTTCAAGCTAACTTCGAGACGGTTCATCCCTATAATACTAGGAGTAAGACAACAAACAAACCTTCTGTCGAAAAAACTACGACTTCGCCTCCAAAACAATCTAAACCAGCTGAGACTAAACAGAGTCATGTGAACCCCAACTTAGATTATGATGTAGTTGAAGATCTTAAAAAGTTAAGGACTAACATTTATGTTTATGAGTTACTGAAATATCCATCTTTGTTACAAAAAATATTGCAAAACATCGCAGAGAATGGTAAAAATGGTAATTCAAACAAGGTTGTTCATAACAAAGTTCCTCAAAAGACTTCCACAAAGAATAATCTTGATCCTCATGATAAAGGAAGCCTTCCTGTAAATAATGTAAATAATGTAAATAATGTAGATAAAGTAGCTTTAGAAACTGCGAGTAAAAGGCCACAAACTACCACCCTTAGCACTCACACAAATGTACCTCCATTTTTGTTAACTTTCGAAATCTTTAATAGAAACGTGCATAATTGTATGGTAGACTAAGGAGCATCATCCAGTGTGATGCCATGGTCTGTGTGTCAGAAGATTAACGCTGAAGTTGAACCCTCCACCTTAAAAATCATACAACTTGATCGAACCAGTGTTAAAGTTATAGGCGAATTAAGAAATGTTCTTATAAGATTATCATCTAACCCCAAGGTTCATCAAGTTATTGATATTATTGTTGTGGATATTCCAGAAGCGTATGGTCTGTTTTTAAGAAGGGAATGGTCGGAGCAGCTACACGGCTATTTCGCGACAGACTGGTCTCATCTATGGCTTTTAGAGAATGGCAAGCCCAACAAGATCAAGGTAAATCATGAACGCTATCTTAAGTTCACGGTCACAGATTTGAACGATCCCAACGAACCATTTACACCTTCTGCTGATTCACCTGAAGTACAAGGGATGGATACCTTTTGCCGAAATTTCATGGCCAAGGATTTAGCTATCACCAACCCAAAACAACAGTCCGATATTGTGGCATATGTGCAGCCAACAGTTTCTACACAACGATCCCATGCACCCGATGAAAATCAAATATGGTCTCTTTATTTTGATGGGTCAAAGTCTAAAGAAGGATATGGCACAGGCTGTGTCATTATTGATCCAATAGGTAACAAAACATTGATTTCATGTAGGTTAGAATTTGAATGTACTAATAACACTGTAGAATATGAGGCTTTACTGCAAGGTCTCAGAAAATCTTTAGATATGAACATTCAAAACTTGACCGTCTTTGGTGATTCTGAAATAGTGGTTAGACAGGTAAGAGATTCTATCCATTATCTGTCTCCGCATCTTAAAATCTACCAATCCAAGGTATGGAATTTAATGAATAAATTTTATGCTTTCAATATAAATTCTATTCCTAGATTGAATAACTCTGAAGCTGATCTATTACCTAACGTAGCTTCCAAACTCTTCCCTACAGAAGTCTTGTCCCCAGATGCATTCTCCGTCGAACAGTTGTTCAGGCCATCCGTTCTCGACAACATCACGAACTGGAGAGTCTTCGACGATGACCAGTAGATTATTAGCTTTTTGCATATGGAAGAAACTTTTCAAGGCGCGGTGATAGACAAACACACGCACGACGACAATTTGCACGATTTCACGGTAATACTAGATCCGAGAACTCCTGAATCTTCATCGAACATGGTAAATTCGATCCCTAAATCTGTAGTTAGATTAGAGAAATTTTATGATCTTCAAGATAAATTCAAAAAATTGGTCAACTGTAAAACCAATAATTCCTCATTATCATATGAAAAAGTAAACTTAGGGACTACGGACAATCCGCAGTGCATTAATATAGGGGTAGGATGTTCTGAGCAAGAAAAAGATGCATTTATTAAATTGTTCAAAGAATTTAAAGATGTATTTGCATGGACGTATGATGACCTTAAAACTTTTTACCCTAACATCATACAACATGTCATTCCTATGAAACCCCAAACCTCGCCCTTTCAACAGAAATTGAGAAAAATGCACCCTAAGCTTGAACCGACCATCAAAAAAGAATTAAATAAACTCCTAAATGCTAAGATTATTTTCCCTGTCAGGCACACTCAATGGGTTTCTAACCTTGTCCATGTCCGGAAAAAAAGTGGGGAAATCCGACTATGCGTCGATTTTTGAAACCTTAATAGAGCGTCTGATAAAGACAACTATCCTATCCCACCCATGGAACAGATCCTTCAACAGGTATCTAGTTCTGAGAGGCTATCCTTACTGGATGGTTTCTCGGGGTACAACCAAGTTCTGATGTCTCCTCCAGACCAACTTAAAACTACCTTCCACACCCCATGGGGCACCTACGCTTATCAAAAAATGCCCTTTGGATTGATTAATGTTGGTGCCACTTTCCAGAGAGCGATGGACATCGCTTTCCGAGGCTTAATCAATCAGTCTGTCATAGTTTACTTAGATGATGTGACTGTATTTTCTAAAAACAAAACCGATCATCTAGCTCATTTAAGAGATGTTCTACAGCGATGTCGTAAGTACGACATTTCCTTGAATCCTAAAAAATCTATCTTTGCAGTAGAACAGGTTAAACTCTTAGTATTTATTGTGTCAAGCAAAGGGATGATTATCAACCCCGAAAGGACTCAAGTCATCTCAAAACTTCCCCCTCCTACATCCAAAAATTCTATGCAGTCTTTCTTAGGCCAGATAAACTTTGTGAGGAGATTCATCCCCAGTTTCTCGGAAATGGTTAGACCTTTACAGAATCTAATTAAGAAAGACGCCCAGTATCATTGGGGACCCTTAGAAAATCAAGCTTTTAATGCAATAAATAAGGCCATAATAGACACTCCTTCTCTCATGAGCCCTGACTTTTCGCAAGACTTTACGCTCTACACTTTTGCTTCTGACGGTTCCTACGTCGCCGTCCTAACTCAAAAGAACGTCGAAAACAATGAAGTACCCATTGCCTTTATGAGCTCTTATTTCAAAGGCGTTGAACTTAATTACCCAGCGGTAGATTAGAAAGCCTACGTTGTTTTCAAAGCAGTCAATCATTTCCGATCTTATCTCTTGAAATCTAGGACGAACGTTATTGTCCCTTACCCAGTCGTCAGGAACCTGTTAGTGCAAAAGGAACTAGGTGAAAAGAGGGCTAACTGGGTTACCTCTTTGCAGGAGTACGACATAGAAATTACCCCAGCTCAAATAGTGAGAGGCGAGGGGTTATGCAAGTTAGTTGCTGACTCAGCCGCAGGACAGCAAGAAGAAAATGATATGTCAAACCTAGGACAACATGATCAAAATGCAATCTGTTGTGCACAAAATGCTATCAGTCCTTGGTATGACGATATAAAATTCTGTCTTGAACATGGGTCAGCCCCCCGTCACCTATATCCCACTAAAAGAAGAGCATTGATATTAAAGTCTGCCTCCTTTCATTTGGTTAATGGTATCATGTTTCGTCAAAGTTTTCATGTTGTATTGATGCGCTGTCTCGAGAAAAACAAAGAAGACAAAGTCTTACTAGAATTGCATGCAGGGGAAGTTGGTGGTCATTTTGGTGGTGACACCACTGCCCATAAGGTTTTGAGATCCGTTTATTACTGGCCCATGATTTTTAGAGACGCCCATTCCTTGTGTCGTAAGTGTACTATTTATTAGAAAGCATCAGGACGGTTACAGAAACCATCCTTTCCTTTGCAACCCGTCTCAGTAAACTCTACTTTTCAGCAATGGGGCCTTGATATCATAGGTCCAATCAACCCGCCATCCTCACAACAACATAGGTTTATCATAACAACCACAAATTATTTCACCAGGTGGTCTAAAGCTGTCACGTTAAGAACTGTGAATACCAGTCAGGTAAGTGCCTTTTTAAATTCGAATATTATCACTCGCTTTGGTATCCCTGATTGTTTGGTATTCGATAATTCTTATTACTTTTCCTCTCTTGAGATGAGCGAGTTCACTTTGGAAAAATGAATTAAATTGAAGTATTCTGCTAGCTATTACCCCCAGGGAAATGGATTGGCAGAGTCAACAAATAAGAATCTGATTAAAATCATCAAGAGAATGGTGGCTGAAAATCACAAAAACTAGCACAATGCACTATTAAATGTGATTTGGGATGATAGGGTAACACCAAAAACTGTTGTAGGTAACTCTCCCTTCTTTCTTGTTTATGGCAGAGAAGCAATTCTCCCACCTTACATTCTTCTTCCTTTGCTACAGCTATCACGGAAAATTCAAGAAGAAGACTGTCCCCCCTTTGGAAAACTGAATTAATGCCTTAATGAAGCTACAAGAGGTAAGAGCCCAAGCTAAACGTAAGTTAGATCAACATCAACTAGTAGTTAAAAGATGGTTCGATTCTAACTCTGCCTCTGATAGGAATTTCAAAGCAGGTGATCTCGTCCTAAAATGGGACAAACCGCGTGAGGGAAAGGGAGAGCACACGAAATTTCAAAACTTATGGCTTGGACCATTTTTAATTGCTGAGAAGTTGGGTCCCAGCTCTTTCCGATTGCAGAATTTAGAGGGGCAGCCTAACACCTATCCGGTGAATGGCCAAGCCCTGAAAAGATACTTTGCTTGATGACAACACTTGTATATCATGTACATATTTTGCTTTTGTTTTCTCTTCTTTTTCTATTTTGGTTTTGATTTCTCCTTTGCGCTTATCAGTTTGTGTTTTTGGAAATACACATACCTGCATACTGATCTATTCAGACGAAGAAAATAGAAAATTCTCTCACTAAAATGACTGCTGAAAAATTGTATAAACATCAATTGTATACTTCTGAAATTTACATCTGTGTTGGCAAGAACTTTGTTGTTTGAAAGAATTTAACTGATTTCGATCTTTGAGTGAATCCTGTCATGATCATCTATTATCTTTTTATGTTGTCCCTATTCCTTAAGGGAATGACTCAGAAGATGTCTCCCTGCCTTAAAAAGTTGGTTCTGTAAATGAAACATCTCTGGATCTTAATAAAGGACTGTTCTAAAAAAAAAATCTGCTGAGGTTTGAAAAAATATGTTAAAATATCATAATTTTCAGCGTCACCCCACTTGACTATATATTGTTAAAAAACAAAGTAAATAATTAATAGAGCTATGGGAAGTGCTTGTAAACCCGCCGGGATGCTGAACAGGTCTGTTGGCAGCAGGTAAATGCATGCATGATGCCAAGACAACTTCGCCGAGGTATTGAACAGGCCCGTTGGCAGCGAAGCAATGTTGGGTATATGAAAATTGGAAAAAATGAGATAACTTGACCTTAAAATGTCCTTTATTCTGATCTGGAACTTCTTGGCAGGATACGAATATCAGAGTGGCTTAAATGGAAACCCTGTCAAGGCTATGGACGCCTGCTGGCAGCAGTGGCTTTGTCAACGGTATTAGGGATTTTATCTTTAATATCATGGCTCGCTTGTCTTAAGACTGTTATCAATTTTCATCCTTTAAACACTGCTGGAATATGTGGTTAATGAAGATGTTTACATGATTTTTCTAGTTGTTATTTTTTAGTTAGAATTTTTCTCATTATCCTAATCTGAATTTGTTCTTTTAGCAAAGATAACTGCTTCTACCAGTGTGTCGCCATTTTTGGCAGCCAATTCGCTTCTTTTTACTGTCCTTATAAGCTGTCTACACCAGTGTTTTGCAAACCTTGATTTTCGTTGCAATCCTTGAATAAAACGACACTATTGTTTTTGCGCTATTTGCACACTTACCTTTGTTCTTGTTTTCACGACTGCAAGCGTGAAAACTTGGTTTTCGAAGTCACATTAAAATCGTCACTGGATTGTTGTAATCATTCTTGTCAATATACCCATTGCATTTCCAAATTTACTTATCATTATACAGTTGACAAGACTCCAAGATCCTTATTCATTTGTGATCCGTAGGATCTTTTAATGACTATGGTTGAGTTTTAACTTTGCATGCGTTAATTAACCATTTGAGAAAAATTAGTGAAGAATGAGGAAAGAAGAGGAATTATGACAGCCATATACATATATTCAAATCTGAAATGAAATAATAGACAGCAAACCATAACACGCAGATTGATAACGAAGTTCGGCACAACTTTGCCTACATCTCTGGGCCTTTGTCTCTGTGGGGGAGGCTTCTTTATTTCTATTCAAAAGCTCAAAAATACATATCTGTAGTTCCAATTGGCTACAAGATTGATCTGGTCATGTTCTTCCAGATCTCAAGAACCCTGCAAAGAAAACGACATGTAAAACGGACATTCGGAGCTCCCAGAAATGGCCCGACAGCGTCTGCTCCTCAAAATCTTCCCTGCATAAAAATGGCTTTGGCTTGGCTTCCCTTCAGCATAACTCTGCTTTGAATACTACTTCATGGCCTCAAACAGGCCTAGTTTATATAGATCTGAAGTTGGTTGATCATCTCCAACTTCCTCCCAAAATTTGGGCTCCAAAAATGCCCAATATCTCCCAAAAATGGAGAAAATCAATAAAAATCAGGCATATATCCATGAAAATCCCAAACCTTTATAATAAAAACCCATTTTTGTTTAATTTTAGGGGATAAGCCCCTAGGCCTGGGTGCGCTCCCCTTAAACTCGGTCATATGAGTGATCCATATGGCCACGCACCCATGCGTTGGCCCCTTCCTCACGCTCCAGCTCCTAGATCTTTGGCATATACATAGGACCACAGGCCAGTGGTTATAACCTCCCGCGCATATTATGTAGGGATAGCCCCCGCCCTCGAATGTATGGGGGTTACATGACCATGGGCTGGGGCTTAGCCCCATCCCCCTCCTTTTTGGCGCACATACAATACCATGCAATATATTTCATATTGTGGGTTTTATAATATAAGCAATAATTTGGCGCATTGGTAAAGGACCATTTCTTAAGGTGTTGGGCTTGGTGATGGTCGTGGTTTCAAAACCCATGGACCCCAAAAAAAATTTTGAAACATGCCACTTCAACTGATGACTGGGTGCCATGTGGCTGCCCATGACTGGGCCACGTGGCATCTCCCCATTTGACAGATTAATGCCACTTGTCAACTATTGACTGGTCCAGTTGCCTGCCACATGTCTGCCCTGTCAGCAAACCTGCCCAATCACCACCAGCCAGAGAGTGCCAAGTCATCTACTGCACAGTCAGCATGCTGATGTCATGCTGACATCAGCATTGACTTTTTGACCAGTTGACCTTTTACTTTTTCCTATTTGGGCTTTCAATCAGAACGTGATAACTTCTGCATGCGGAGCCCATTTGACGAAGTAAATATACCGCTGGAATCAAGAAGACAAGACAAACACAATGGTGTTGGTTTCATCGCATTCTGAGAAATTTCATTTTTGAGCATTTTTAAACCCTATCAGGCTTCTGGATCTGATTTCGGATCAAACCTCCCCACAAAAAGACCTTTTAGTCCCCAAAAGGTTACTAACCAGTGAACAAGATTGGGATAGGCCACCCGGCTTGTCCGCTGTCTTTGAACTTTGTCCTATGCACCTGTCTCATCAAGATCAACTGTAACACAATCATGACAACTGACAGTATATTGTTAGCCATTTGAACCCTGTTACATCTTACTGAAGCCACTATCATCAATGTAGAAAACATTGCTAATGACAGCATCAAAAAGATGACTGCAAATGAGCTGATATACTTGAAATATCTGCACGACATGAGCTTATATTGAAGCAACTTATGATTAATTTTCCATTCAACAACCATGTCTTTCTCTTTCTTAAGATCAATTACTTCATTTGAAACAATTATTGGTTTTTTGCTTGCTTGCACTGCCTTCTTTAATTGTCCCATTGTTTGAAGTGTTTTATTTTCTTTAACATGATGAGCATGTACCACATAATCTTGTCCTGCTTTAGTGAATTGATATTGATTCTTTGTCCTGTAGAAGATTGCCTTACGATCATATAAGTATGGACTACCTAAAACCATTCCACATTCTCTTAACGACACAACATCACAAGTTACTTCGTCCACATACTTAGATGAAATTGCAAATTTGATTGTGCACTGCTTTGTTATGTGCATTTGATGATGATTGCTTATCCATTTAAGTGTGTAAGGCTTATGATGAGTTTGTGTTTTTAACCCCAATTGCATAATCAATTCTTCTGATATTAGATTAGATTGAGATCCACTGTCGATTAATGTGTCTATCTTAGTGTGTTGCATGATTACCCTTATATGAAACAACTTGTTTCTACAATCAATGTCTTCACCAAATTTACCTATCATACCAACCAATGAAATCTTTGACTCATCACCTGAATCTGATCCCAAGTCTGTGGTTTTTGATGTCGTTGACACTGTTTGTGTTCCCTTATTTTCTTTGAACCACTTTGGCCTCTTCTCGGGATGCAACTGTCAACATTTGTCCTCATCATGTCCCTCTTTCTTGCAATGCTTGCAAGTAGGCTTTCCTTCCTTCCTCATCACTGCATTTTCATTCTTGCCATGCCTTTTCCTCTTGTCCTCTTTTCTTGAAGACGATGATTCCCCTAACAAACTTGTTTTCCCTGCTTCAATATACGTAGCTTGAACAGAAACCTCATCAAGGTTAGTGGGTCCAAACATGAAAACATTGTTTCTAATATGCGCAGGCAAACCTCCTATATACTTCGTAAGAGTTTCTTGTGTTTGCAAAGGGATATCTAACATTAATGCCATTTTTCGGAATCCATCGGTGTATTTTTTCACTGTTTGTCCTTTTATTAGTTTTAAAGATTGCCATTCAATTAATGCTTTTTCTTTATAACCCAAAGGATAGAATTGTTTCCTAAGTGCAGAAATGAAACTCTTCCATGATGGAAATACATTACCCACATGTTGTGTTCCCTTTTGCAGCTTGCTTTTCCACCAGATAAGAGTTGTACCTGCAAGCCTCAAAGATGCCAACTTAATTTGTGTGGCCTCATCCTTGATCTATTGCACACTGCAGTATACCTCCATCTGCCTGATCCAATTATCAAGTTTTTCTGCATTTACTTCACCATCATATATGGGCAACTCAAATTTTACATCAAGTTTTAAAAATGGCATTTCATGTTTATTCTTATGAAATTTTTTCTTCTCATTAGATTTAGAACTTGAACTTGAAGAAGAAGGAGAAGAAGGAGGTGTTGATGGAGGTGAAGGAGGAATCTAAGGATGGTCCTCTTCCTTTTCACTTTTTCCTTTTGAAGATTCACCCAAAACTGGTCTCTTTCGTTCCAGGTAATCCTCGTACAAAACTTTCACCATCTCCGACATATCATGGAATGTTTTCCGGAACTCTTTCTCATCTTGAGAAATCCCTTCTTCCGATGCCATCTTCTCGCTGTGAGAAGATCTTTTTCTCAATACAATTAATGTATTCTCTGCAACAAGCTCACCTTCACCACGCTGTATCTTTTCCCTAGTTAACATGCAAAACTCAAATCCAAACGTCAACTAGCTCTGATACCACTTGATCTGTAGGATCTTTTAATGACTATGGTTGAGTTTTAATTTTGCATGCGTTAATTAACCATTTGAGAAAACTTAGTGAAGAATGAGGAAAGAAGAGGAATTATGACAGCCATATACACATATGCAGATCTAAAATGAAATAATAGACAACAAACCATAACACACAGATTGATAACGAAGTTCGGCACAACTTTGCCTACGTCTCCGGGCCTTTGTCTCTATGGGGGAGGCTTCTTTATTTCTATTCAAAAGCTCAAAAATACATATCTGTAGTGCCAATTGGCTACAAGATTGATCTGGTCATGTTCTTCCAGATCTCAAGAACCCTGCAAAGAAAACGACATGTAAAACGGACATTCGGAGCTCCCAGAAATGGCCCGACAGCGTCTGCTCCTCAAAATCTTCCCTGCATAAAAATGGCTTTGGCTTGGCTTCCCTTCAGCATAACTCTGCTTTGAATACTACTTCATGGACTCAAACAGGCCTAGTTTATATAGATCTGAAGTTGGTTTCTCATCTCCAACTTCCTCCCAAAATTTGGGCTCCAAAAATGCCCAATATCTCCCAAAAATGGAGAAAATCAATAAAAATCAGGCATATATCCATGAAAATCCCAAAACTTTATAATAAAAACCCATTTTGGTTTAATTTTAGGGGATAAGCCCCAAGGCCTAGGCGCACGCCCCTTAAACTCGTTCATATGAGTGATCCATATGGCCACGCACCCATGCGCTGGCCCCTTCCTCACGCTCCAGCTCCTGGATCTTTGGCATATACATAGGACCACGGGCCAGTGGTTATAACTTCCCGCACATATTATGTAGGGATAACCCCCGCCCTCAGATGTATGGGGGTTACGTGACCACGGGCTAGGGATTAGCCCCAGCCCCCTCCTTTTTGGCACACATACAATACCATGCAATATATTTCATATTGTGGGTTTTATAATATAAGTAATAATTTGGCGCATTGGTAAGGGACCATTTCTTAAGGTGGTGGTCGTGGGTTCAAAACCCATGGACCCCAAAACATTTTTTAAAACATGCCACTTTAACTGATGACTGGGTGCCATGTGGCTGCCCATGATTGGGCCACGTGGCATCTCCCCATTCGACGAATTAATGCCACTTGTCAACTATTGACTGGTCCAGTTGCCTGCCACATGTCTGCCCTGTCAGTGAACCTGCCCAATCACCACCAGCCAGAGAGTGCCACATCATCTACTACATAGTCAGCATCCTGATGTCATGCCGACATCAACATTGACTTTTTGACCAGTTGACCTTTGACTTTTTACCTGTTTGGGCTTTCGATCAGAATGCGATAACTTCTGCATACGGAGCACGTTTGATGAAGTAAATTTACCACCAAAATCAGGAAGACGAGACAGACACAATGGCGCTAGTTTTGTTTCATTCCGAGCACATTCATTTTTGATCATTTTTAAACCCTGTCAGGCTTCTGCATCCGATTTCTGATCAATTTGGCATTTTTATTTGTTAATATGACTTCGTTTTACAATACTGTAATGATATTCTTTTAATCGAGTTTTTGATGCATTGGTGATTTGATTTATATGTTCTTTGATCATTGGTTTCATGAAAACACATTGGTTTTATGGTTAGACCCTTGGTATAAATCTTTTCACATAACACATGTTTCATATGATCGGACCCTTGGTGTGATTTCGAATTATTTCTTTGGTTTTAAAACTATGCTAATATTGTTTCTTGTGAAAATGTTTGGTTGATTTACCTAAGGTTTCATTGATTGAATAGCATGGTTTTTAACCTATGCAGTAGTGGGTTGAATAGTTATTTGTGCCGGCAGTTGTACTATGGGATATGACTGTTGTGCATGGGCTGAACTAGCTCCACCACTTTCGCACGTTCTGTCATTAATGTTTTCCCCCTACCCCAGTTCACCTTTGCTAGTTTCGGGTAAGCCTGTGAGCATTTTGCCCCTGCGTATGCTGTGTTCAAACCCTGGCTCGTTCATCTCGCTCACCGTGTGCTCCTGTCTATGGCACCAGTGGTGTGAATAGAGCCAAACGGTAGTCAAGCCTTGTTACTATTCGATAATGCTCAAAAGGATTTAGAAAACAGTTGTTGTCTCATGTTTATACAGAGGTTCGAGGTCTTCAACCTTTCAGTTTCCCAACAATTCTCCCTCACCTTTGACGGGTGCAGGGATAAGGTAGGTGATATACAGCTTGAACTCAATGAAGAATTCATAAGCTCTACTACAGGACTGGTAGCTACAGACCAACGATGGTTTAAAAACTCCAAAGTTGATGAAGTGTCATGGCCATTGCTATTCGTATCAAGGAAGGTTGTCTCCTGTGATAAAGGTATGCCTATTTCCACCCTCAACCCCAGGTGGCACGATCTTTTGGTAATTGTGAAAAAATTTGTGACTTGTGAAGATCGGTATGGCTTGGTTTTTCTGTATCACCTCCGGTTATTGATGAATTTCATGGGCTATCCTTTGAACATGCTGCATTACTTCTTGCATAGTCTTTACAAGATGTCTAAGAGGTTCAAACATGAGAAGGTTGATAGCAGCTTGTTTCATCACGGCCTGGTTAGACTCATTGTCGTTCACCATTTAAACCTTCATCGAGATAATTAGCAAGCCTTTCTATCCAGAAATGGCTTTGCTAATCCAGAGTCTATCCAAATTGATAAAGTCATGGTTAGTCAGACTATGGTCGGGCCACCTGTTCCTTTTCATATTCTTCTACCCCCTGCCAAACCCTCGGTTTTCCCTGACATCGACCTACCCGACATCATAACAGACAAGACTCAGTCTATCAAGAAGCCTGTGAGTAAGAAAGTCAAGGGTAATCCTATTGTCGATAGAAAGGGTAAGAAGAATGCTCGATTGATATTGAGACTTGCCTAGAATAAACCTAAGACAAACATCGACCAAAATCCCATAGTTTTGAGCGAGGACTCGGACTCCGATATCGAGCATTTCCTAGCTGAAGAGTACCCCTATTCCCATGGCCTATGCTTCGAGGAACCCTATGACTATGTTTCTAATTTACCCCTGTGCCTAAAGAACAATCCTAAAAACCCGGGAATCAAGTTACATAATGAAACCCCTGGTGAATTAAACAAACCCTCTACTGTTATGTCAAAACCCCAGCAGCCATCATGCATCCAATGCAATGTGTGGCTAGAGCGTTATTACATTGACGTCCCCTTATTGCAATCAAACATCACATATTTAGAGAACCAAGTTACAGTGCTGTCGAGAGAAAGGGACAATCTTCAATCTAATGAAACGAAACAAAAAACCACTGGTTCGATTGTCTTCAGGAATGTCGAATCGGCTACAGCCTTCGTCAATTCCAAACTATCATAATTAAAGCCATTTATTATTGTCCAGGTATGAATTTCAATATGATTTTTTCTTTGTAAGTTTGCTTGAATTATTGTAACATATTCGGTTTTGCTTCCAAATTAGCTCTGTTTGTTTTGATTCGAAATGATTCTGTTATAGTTTAAACGATTTTGTTATGGATCCTGTACAGTAGATTCATTTTACTAAACTCAAATGTAGCTATGATTTGGTTATGCGATTTTGTCATGCCCAGTTTAGAAATTGATTGGTTTTTTATTTGGTTTGGTTTGTGTTTTGAATGAATTATGTTCGTCTGATTTAGGATAATCGATTTGGTTTGATTTCAATTAGTTTCGTTTGTTCCTAATAAAGTCAAAACAACCCTGTTGACTTCGATTTACCAGGAATGACTCTGTTTGTATTGCATCGATATTCTCGTTTACTTTTGACCTGTGCAAAAGATCTATTTGCTAAAATCATGAATCTGGGTTGATTGATACGATTTTACATAACGATTATGTTGTCTCCAAACTGTTTTGATTCATTCTTTTTTTATTTGATTTGCAAACGATTGCTGCGTGTCTTGAGTTAGCACGATTGCTTGTATGAGTTGGATTGGTATCGAAAATATATTTGATGCTGCTCTGTTGGTTTTGATTTTCAAAAATGATTTTGTTAAGCTCAGACCGACATATTGTCTGTGTCGAATTCGTATGAAAAACTCGGCTAATAGTTTGTTTTGAAATTGATTCAAGTGATGATTTCATTGACTATCAATCGATTATGTCTGCTCCCAATTGGCAATAACAAAAGTTTGAAAAATCCCACATATCCTATTATCAACTGATTAATTCAATTACGATTTCATTTGTTTCATTTTACATACAAGTTTTGATTTGGTTTGCAAATAGCATGATCGTTTGTATATGTTTAATATAGTTCTATTAATTTGAAAAAATGATCCTGCTGATTTCGTTTGGATTCGACAATGATTTTGTCAATGGCTGAAGCAACATAAACTATTTGCGTCGATTGGAATTGGTTCATGAAAATCATTTCACTACTGTTGAATTATCTAAAGCGGTTCTATTTACCCTAAATTAGTGATAACAAATTGAACATAGTGCATGCATCTCTGCTATCATTCGATTGATCACGATTTCGTTATCTTTCCAATTTGCATACAAGTTTCGATTTGAATGATTCTTTTGGTTTCTAATTAGCAATCAAATATTGTTCAATAGTTTCAATATATTCTTTAAGATTTGAACCGATTTTGAAATGATTTTGTGTTCAATTTAGACCAGCTACAGAATCGCAAGATTCTGTAGCTACTCTTAAAAAATTATATTTTTGTCAATTATATCAATAAAATATCTTTTAAACATGTCTATTTTTTTCTTCTTTCAGGTGCATACGAATTACAATGATCAAATGAGCATGTCATGACAGTTTAGGAGATACTTTGGATATGGTTTTGTTTTAGGTTGTTAGCTTGAGTCAGAAATAGAGATTTGGGATATTATCCTTAGATTTTTGTAAATTGTTTTGATAATTCCCACAGGGATGTTTGACCCTATGGGAAGTCTTTAAATAATTGTCATTTTTTGTAATAAACCCATCATCATCACTGTGGGGAGAACCAGACTATGGATTTATGATTCAGACTAAGATGAAAGTTGATGTCTTGTAACAGCTTTCACTTTCAATATATCAAACTTTTGTTTCAAATTTTCTGCATATCAGTTTGCAATTTATTATCGACTACTTTAGCTATCGTAATTCATTGCAGGTTGATGTGACTTGATTTATATGTTGTCCATATCTGACCTCTCTTATTTAAAAATACAACAATTATTCTGCTTCAGTTAATGAATTACAGGTTTACCTTTTTCGTTGAATGAATCATCTTGTACAGATCTTTGCACACAGATTTATCTAGCTGCGACGATTTGTAAATTATAAGATTGTTGTAATTTTTTATGTCTTGTTTGTCCTGTTATTTATATTTGAAGAGCACAACAGCTTTCCATTTATGAGAAGCTCGTGGAGAATCTAGTGCGGGTTTCCTCCCACCAAACAATTGAATCGACCATCATACACAGAACAAACCTGAAGCATTACTTCAATTCAGTTTTCTATTTATAATTTAATAGTTAATTAGTTAGTATAATATAAGTTGTTTAGATAAATATATTAGTTTAGATTCATAGTTATAATTATTGTTTTAATTGTTTAGCTTAGATAGTTTTTATTCTATTTCTTTTTCATAAAATTATAAAAAAATAAAAAAACAATGGTTTCGCTGTCTTAGGACAGATTGCAAATGATTTTTGCAGGTTCTAATCTAAATCTGTATTTTGTAAATATTGTACATTTATGATTAAGATTTAATTCTGTTGATAGTTAAATGCTAAATCTCGTAGAGTTATTTTAGTATTAGATAGTAAATTGTATATATTAGTAGTTCAAATTTATTTATTAGTTTGTTTTAATTGTCATTTTTATTTAGATTAGTTTATTTAGAGTAGTTTTTTTTTTTTTTTCTAGGACTTAGATCGGCTAACGGAACTGCTAAACCCGTCAAGGTGGGTTATCCCAAATGGCTTGGGTTATTTAGACAACCCCGGACCGGATCCACTCTTCTAGTTGGCGAGCATTCATTTTCGCCCGTCAACAAATGGCGCTAGAAGGAGGGCCTGCAATTTATTAATGGCACGAGGCGGTCACAAGACTCCTCCACCACCTAATCGCTCACCTATAGTGACAAGAATTCATTTGAACGATAACATTTCCCCTCAAACAACAACCACATCAAACGACGATCCACGGATCATAGTTGAACCAGTAACCCCAAATCCTACAAGTGGTGACATACAAGAGATTGTCCGCCAATCTCTCATAAGAACACATAGTGCCTTAGCCCGTTTGAGGCAACCAAATCGACCGTTGGACCAACCTTTAGACTTCTCTGATATCAAAAAACAACTCGGAGGCAATAACCTCACTGTGAACCCTACAGATCCAACCCTCACTCCTGTTGCAAGAGGATTTGGAATACCGCCCTCACCACCTCCAACATCCCATTCTTCTTCTGGAGAAGACGCTTCTAACGAGGGTAGTTCCCCTTCTCATCCTTCCACACCCACTAAACCAATGGACAACCAGAACAATCCTGCTAGACCTTGGCTCAACCAGGATGTTATAGTTGTACCTGTAGCTCAGCATCCATTACCTAAACATCCGGAGAAATGGCTTCCCAAGTTTTACCCTGACTCAAAACAGATTGTTGAATATCACATTAAAAATTTTATGTTATCCATAAGACTCCGCAATGTCGAGCATGAAGACGTAGTCTGTAGGTTGTTCCCCTATACTTTTAATGGAAATGCCTCTACATGGTACTTTACCCAACAACCCCATACCATCGTGTCTTGGGAAAAGTTTGAGTCATGCTTTTTGGAAAAGTTCAGAGACGGTAAGCCTCTGGAAGTCCTAGTCATTGAGCTTTCCAACTTAAGAATGAACCCAAAAGAAAAAGTTAAAGACTTTAATCAAATATTCTTAACACTTAAAAACTGAATCCTTGCGGATTCCATGCCTGTCGAGAATCTTATAATAGCATACTATACTAAAGCCTTACATCAAAGTATAGCTATTTGGGTTAAACGATCGAAGAAAGCCACGTTGTTAGAAGGCTTCGAGGAGGCCAACCAGATTGAAAAAGACATACTTAGTCTTAAAGACTCTACTAGCAATGAAACAGAAACTAGTTCTTCTTCCAAAAAGAAGATTGAAATCCTCCCTAGACCTACTCAAAGTAAAACACAACCTGAAAGATTTGATTTAGAAAACCTAGCTAAAGTAGTTCAAAAACTGTCGAACCAAGTTATAGATATGAAAAGGACGACCGAAGAAGCTTCTTCGAGCAAAGGGCCTTACACGCCCCCGTTCAGGAAGCCTTTTCCCACCAACCGACCTAATCCAACCACCGAGGGCCTTAATCTAGAAAGTTTGCAATACGTCTTTCAAACAATCCGAGAAGCCCAGGATAACTTGATGCCTCCTGAGATTCTTGAGGAGGTAGTTGAACAAGAGATGGTTCAATAAGAGGAGTCTTCTCCAAATATTTTCGGACACTTCTTGGATAGCATCTTTCAAGCTAACTTCGAGACAGTTCATCCCTATAATACTAGGAGTAAGACAACAGACAAACCTTCTGCCGAAAAAAATACAACTTCACCTCCAAAGCAATCTAAACCAGCTGAGACTAAACAGAGTCATGTGAACCCCATCTTAGATTATGATGTAGTTGAAGATCTTAAAAATTTAACGGCTAACATTTATGTTTATGAGTTATTGAAATTTCCATCTTTGTTACAAAAAATGTTGCAAAACATCGCAGAGAATGGTAAAAATGGTAATTAAAACAAGGTTGTTCAGAACAAAGTTCCTCAAAAGACTTCCACAAAGAATAATCTTGATCCTCATGATAAAGGAAGCCTTCCTGTAAATAATGTAAATAATATAAACAATGTAAATAATGTAGATAAAGTAGCTTTAGAAACTGCGAGTAAAAAGCCACAAACTACCACCCTTAGCACTCGTAGAAATGTACCTCCATTTTTGTTAACTTTTGAAATATTTAATAGAAACGTGCATAATTGTATGGTAGACTCAAGAGCATCATCCAATGTGATGCCATGGTCTGTGTATCAGAAGATTAACGCTGAAGTTGAACCCTCCACCTTAAAAATCATACAACTTGATCAAACCAGTGTTAAAGTTATAGGCAAATTAAGAAATGTGCTTATGAGATTATCATCTAACCCCAAGGTTCATCAAGTTATTGATATTATTGTTGTGGATATTCTAGAAGTGTATGGTCTGTTTTTAAGCAGGGACTGGTCGGAGCAGGTACACGACTATTTCACGACAGACTAGTCTCACCTATGGCTTCCAGAGAATGGCAAGCCCAATAAGATCAAGGTAAATCGTGAATGCTACCTTAAGTTCACGGTCACAGATTTGAACGATCTCAATGAACCATTTACACCTTCTGCTGATTCACTCGAAGTACAAGGGATGGATACCTTTTGCGGAAATTTCATGGATGAGGCTTCAGCTATCACCAACCCAGAACAACAGTCCGAGATTGTAGCATATGTGCAACCAACAGTTTCTACACAATGATCCCATGCACCCGATGAAAATCAAATTTGGTCTCTTTATTTCGACGGGTCAAAGTCCAAAGAAGGAGCTGGTGCAGGCTGCATCATTATTGATCCAACAGGTAACAAAACATTGATTGCATGTAGGTTAGAATTTGAATGTACTAATAACACTGCAGAATATGAGGCTTTACTGCAAGGTCTCAGAAAAGCTTTATATATGAACATTCAAAACTTGACCATCTTTGGCAATTCTTAAATAGTGGTTAGACAGGTAAGAGATTCTATCCACTATCTATCTCCGCATCTTAAAAGCTACCAATCTGAGGTATGGAATTTAATGAATAAATTTTCTGCTTTCAATATAAATTCTATTCCTAGATTGAATAACTCTGAAGCTGATCTATTAGCTAACATATCTTCCAAACTCTTCCCTGTAGAAAGCTTGTCCCTAGATGCATTCTCCATTGAACTGTTGTTCAGGCCATCTGTTTCCGACAACATCATGACCTGGAGAGTCTTTGACGATGACCAGCAGATTATTAGCTTTCTGCATATGGAAGAAACTTTTCAAGGCACGGTGATAGACGAACGCATGCACGACGACAATTTGCATGATTTCACGGTAATACCAGATCCGAGAACTCCTAAATCTTCATCGGACATGGTAAATTCGATCTCTAAATCTGTAGTTAGATTAGAGAAATTTTATGATCTTCAAGATAAATTCAAAAAATCGGTCAACTGTAAAACCAATAATTCCTCATTATCGTATGAAAAAGTAAACTTAGGGACTAAGGACAATCCGCAGTGCATTAATCTAGGGGTAGGATGTTCTGAGCAAGAAAAAGATGCATTTATTAAATTGTTCAAATAATTTAAATATGTCTTTGCATAGACGTATGATGACCTTAAAACTTTCGATCCTAACATCATACAACATGTCATTCCTATGAAACCCCAAACCTCACCCTTTCAACAGAAATTGAGAAAAATGCACCCGAAGCTTGAACCAACCATCAAAAACGAATTAAATAAACTCCTAAATGCTAAGATTATTTTCCCTGTTAGGCACACTCAATGGGTTTCTAACCTTGTCCCTGTCCAGAAGAAAAGTGGGGAAATCCGACTATGCGTCGATTTTCGAAACCTTAATAGAGCATCTGATAAAGACAACTATCTTGTCCCACCCATGGAACATATCCTTCAACAGGTATTTGGTTCTGAGAGGCTATCCTTACTGGATGGTTTCTTGGGGTACAACCAAATCCTGATGTCTCCTCCAGACCAACTTAAAACTACCTTTCGCACCCCATGGGGCACCTACACTTATTGAAAAATGCCCTTTGGATTGATTAATGTTGGTGCCACTTTCCAGAGAGTGATGGACATCGCTTTCCAAGGCTTAATCAATCAGTCTGTCATAGTTTACTTATATGATGTGACTGTATTTTCTAAAAACAAAACCGATCATCTAGCTCATTTAAGAGTTGTTCTACAACGATGTCATAAGTACGACATTTCCTTGAATCCTAAAAAATCTATCTTTGCAGTAGAACAGGGTAAACTCTTAGGATTTATTGTGTCGAGCAAAGGGATGATTATCGACCCCAAAAGGACTCAAGTCATCTCGAAACTTTCCCCTCCTACATCCAAAAAATCTATGCAGTCTTTCTTAGGCCAGGTAAACTTTGTGAGGAGATTCATCCCCAGTTTCTCCGAAATGGTCAGACCTTTACAGAATCTAATTAAGAAAGATGCCCAGTATCATTGGGGGCCCTTAGAAAATCAAGCTTTTAATGCAATAAAGAAGTCCATAATAGACACTCCTTCTCTCATGAGCCCTGACTTTTCGCAAGACTTTACGCTCTACACTTTTTCTTCTGACCGTTCCTACGTCGTCGTCCTAACTCAAAAGAACGTCGAAAACAATGAAGTACCCATTGCCTTTATGAGCTCTACTTTCAAAGGCACTGAAATTAATTACCCAGCGGTAGATCAACAAGCCTACGCTGTTTTCAAAGCAGTCAAGCATTTCCGATCTTATCTCTTGAAATCTAGGACGAAAATTATTGTCCCTTACCCAACCGTCAGGAACCTGTTAGTGCAGAAGGAACTAGGTGAAAAGAGGGCTAACTGGGTTACCTCTTTGTAGGAGTAAGACATAGAAATTACCCCAGCTCAAATAGTGAGAGGCCAGGGGTTATGCAAGTTAGTTGCTGACTCAGCCGCAGGACAGCAAGAAGAAAACAATATGTCAAACCTAGGACAGCACGAACAAAATGCAATCTGTTGTGCACAAAATGTTGTCAGTCCTTGGTATGATGATATAAAATTCTGTCTTGAACATGGGTCAGCCCCCCTTCACCTGGATCCCACTAAAATAAGAGCATTGAGATTAAATTCTGCCTCCTTTCATTTGGTTAATGGTATCCTGTTTCGTCAAAGTTTTGATGGTGTACTGATGCATTGTCTCGAGAAAGACGAAGCAGATAAAGTCTTACTAGAATTGCATGCAGGAGAAGCTGGTGGTCATTTTGGTGGTGAAACCACTACCCATAAGGTTTTGAGAGCTAGTTATTACTGGCCCATGATTTTTAGAGACGCCCATGCCTTGTGTCGTAAGTGTACTATTTGTCAGAAAGCATCAGGATGGTTACAAAAACCAGTCTTTCCTTTGCAGACTGTCTTAGTAAACTCTCTTTTTCAGCAGTGGGGCCTTGATATCATAGGTCCAATCAACCCACCATCCTCACAACAACATAATTTTATCATAACAACCAAAAATTATTTCACCAGGTGGTCTGAAGCTGCCGCGTTAAGAACTGTGAATACCAGTCAGGTAATTGCCCTTTTAAATTTGAATATTATCACTAGTATTGGTATCCCTGATTGTTTGGTATTCGATAATGCTTATTACTTTTCCTCTCTTGATATGAGAGAGTTCACTTTGGAAAAAGGAATTAAATTGAAGTATTATGCTAGCTATTACCCCCAGGGCAACGGATTGGCATAGTCAACAAATAAGAATCTGATTAAAATCATCAAGAGAATGGTGGCTGCAAATCACAAAAACTGGCACAATGCACTGTTAAACATGATTTGGGCTGATAGGGTAACACCAAAAACTGTTGTAGGTAACTCTCCCTTCTTTCTTGTTTATGGCAGAGAAGCAATTCTCCCACCACACATTCTTCTACCATTGCTACAGTTATCGTGGAAAATTCAAGAAGAAGATTGTCCCCCTTTGGAAAACTGAATTAATGCCTTAATGAAGCTACAAGAGGTAAGAGCCCAAGATAAACATAAGTTAGATCAGCATCAACTAGTAGTTAAAAGCTGGTTCGATTCTAACTCTGCCTCTGATAGGAATTTCGAAGTAGGTGATCTCGTCCTAAAATGGGACAAACCGCGTGAGGGAAAGGGAGAGCACACGAAATTTCAAAACTTATGGCTTGGACCATTTTTAATTGCTGAGAAGTTGGGTTCCATCTCTTTCAGATTGCAGAATCTAGAGGTGCAGCCTGACACCTATCCGATGAATGGCCAAGCCCTGAAAAGATACTTTGCTTGATGACAACCCTTGTATATCATGTACATATTTTTCTTTTGTTTTCTCTTCTTTTGTTGTTTTGGTTTTTATTTCTCCTTTGCGCTTATCAGTTTGTGTTTTTGGAAATAAACATACCTGCATACTGAGATATTCAGATGAAGAAAACAGAAAATTCTTTCACTAAAATGACTGCTGAAAAATTGTATAAACATCAGTTGTATACTTTTGAAATTTATATCTGTGTTGGCAAGAAGTTTGTTGTTTGAAAGAAGTTAACTGATTTCGATCTCTGAGTGAAGCCTGTCATGATCATATATTATATTTTTACGCTGTCCCTATCCCTTAAGGGAATGACTTAGAAGATGTCTCCCTGCCTTAAAAATTTGGTTCTGTAAATGAAACATCTCTGGATCTTAATAAAGGACCGTTCTAAAAAAACATTCTGATGAGGTTTGAAAAAATATGTTAAAATATCATAATTTTTAGCGTCACCCCGCTCGACTAAATATTGTTAAAAAACAAAGTAAATCATTAATAGAGCTGTGGGAAATGCTTGTAAACCCGTCGGGATGTTGAACAGGTCTACTGGCAGCGGGTAAATGCATGCATGACGCCAAGACAACTTCGTCGGGGTACTGAACAGGCCCGCTGGCAGCGAAGCAATGTCGGGTATATGAAAATATGCAAAAATGAGATAACTTGACCTTAAAATGTCCTTTATTATGATCCGGGACTTCTTGGCAGGATACAGATATCAGAGTGGGTTAAATGGCAACCTTGTCAAGGCTATGGACGCCTGCTGGCAGCAGTGGCTCTGTCAACAGTATTGGGGATTTTATATTTAATATCGTGGCTCGCTTGTCTTAAGACTGTTATCAGTTTTCATCCTTTAAACACTGCTGGAATATGTGGTTAATGAAGATGTTTACATGATTTTTCTGGTTGTTATTTTTGAGTTAGAATTTTTCTCATTATCCTAATATGAATTTGTTCTTTTAGCAGAGATAACTGCTTCTACCAGTGTGTCGCCATTGTTGGCAGCCAATTCACTTTTTTCTACTATCCTTATAAGCTGCCTACACCAGTGTTTTGAAAACCTTGATTTTCGTCGCAATCCTTGAATAAAACGACACTATTATTTTTGCGCTATTTGCACACTTATCTTTGTTCTTGTTTTCACGACTGCAAGCATGAAAACTTGGTTTTCGAAGTCACATTAAAATCATCACTGGATTGTTGTAATCATTCTTGTCGATATGCCCATTGCATTTCCAAATTTACTTATCGTTATACAGTTGACAAGACTCCAAGATCCTTATTCATTTGGCATTTTTATTTGTTAATATGACTTCGTTTTACAATACTGTAATGATATTCTTTTAATCGAGTTTGTGATGCATTGGTGATTTGATTTATATGTTCTTTGATCATTGGTTTCATGAAAACACATTAGTGTTATGGTTAGACCCTTGGTATAAATATTTTCACATAACACATGTTTCGTATGATCGGACCCTTGGTGTGATTTCGAATTATTGCTTTGGTTTTAAAACTATGCTAATATTGTTTCTTGTGCAAATGTTTGGTTGATTTATGTTAGGACCACACAATGTACATTTTTGCCCATACTTTTTTCCACCATTACACTCTTGTTCACTCATATTTAAACTCATATTATCACTTTATCCTATCTTTCCAAAGGTATACAATGTCTCTTCTCTTTACTATACGTTTAATCTGTTTTGCATATAATTTTACATCACTCTCGTACTTAACCATTGATTAGAAATGTATAAGTGCTGAAACAGTTCAAACTGCAGATTAGCATTTGAGGCCTGTTGTTGAAACAAAAACTCACAGAAGTTGTTACACAGTCCATGGTCGACGATGCTGAAACACAGAAGCTGTTACACAGTCCATGGTCAACGATGCTAAAACACAGAGGAATCTGTTACACAGTCCATGGTCAACGATGCTGAAACACAGAGGAAGTTATTACACATTCCATGATCGACGATGCTGAAACACAGAAGATGCTACACAGTCCATGGTCAACGATGTTGAAACACAGAGGAAGTCGTTACACAGTCCGCGGTCAACAACAACTCACACAGATTGACTACAACAGCGGCACCGTGAGCCAAGAACCAACCATCGCTGCTGGCTAAGAAGTGCTGAAACAGTCAGAATGAAAATCCCGTGGCTGAAACAGCCTGCGATTTGCGATGCTGAAATAGCATACAACAGTAGTAACAAGAAAGATTTGTTACTCCAGCCGTAACAACAACACCTCACTTAGCACTCGTAATAGCATTCTATTGCGGTAGACTAGGATATCCTATTCCAGTTTAGAAAGTCGATCTGACTAAGAATAGGACTCAAATATACACCTGTAATTTTTTATCAATTGTATCGAAGGGATTCCCTCTTTAAATCAGAGGAAATCATCATTCGAGAGGATATCCAGTTTTTGGTACTAAGAAAGTTTTACAGAGGAGGACGTACTTCATTTTCAGATTGTAATATGATACATTGATAGATGAATAAAAGACTGTTTTGAGCATATTTTTTTAGCCTCTTCGTTCCAGGGGAATCTTGTGAGAAGGGAGGGCCCACCTTCTTCACAAGATTCACCCGTTAGTTTTATAGTGTCTTAGTGTGATCTATGTTTATGCCTTGATTAATTTATGTCTTGCTGAAACACTACTTTAATGAATTCTTCTTTGCTGAAACACTATTGAACTCTGTCTTGTTAAGAACTCTATTTTACTAAACGTTACATTGTTTTCATGTAGTTCATGCTTGGGTAACTGTTAATCATTTTAGTTAGCAATCTTGTGCAATGAATTTATGAAAGCTTGCTCATCAGAGATTGGTGTTGAAGGTTCCTTCTTTGGGAAGGAAATAGGGTCCTATTCTCGGTTAGAAGTAGTTGGCCTTGAATTATTGCCATAAGTGTGTTAATCATAGACTGGCGTTGAAGGTTCCTGCTTTGGGAAGGAAATAGGGTCTTGTTCTCTGTTAGAATTAGTTAGCCTTCAATTATTTCCATAAGTGTGTTAATCAGAGACTGGTGCTGAAGGTTCCTACTTTGGGAAGGAAATAGGCTCATGTTCTCTATTAGAATTAGTTAGCCTTCAATTATTTCCATAAGTGTGCTAATCAGAGACTGGTGCTGAAGGTTCCTACTTTGGGAAGGAAATAGGGTCATGTTCTCTGTTAGAATTATTTAGCCTTCAATTATTTCCATAATTGTGTTAATCAGAGACTGGTGCTGAAGGTTCCTGATTTGGGAAGGAATTAGGGTCATGTTCTCTGTTAGGAGATAGATAGCCTTCAGTGTGCATTATTTCAGTTAAGCAATAAGTTCATGAAGTGTGATGATCGAAAACAGGTGCTGAAGATTCCTACTTTGGGAATAGGGTCCTGTTCTCTGGTTACAGAATAGTTGGTCTTTTCTGTTGCAGTATCTTATGTTATTTTAATGTAATCTAGGATTCTTCAATTAATCATTTCTTTAAACTTTGAACTCTACAATAGGTAAATTTCTTTTCTATAATTCAAGTTAGAACTTCAGTTCATTCAAGGAAAGTGTGATTAATATAGTTTCCTTTACTGCAACTTTAGGTTGCTTTTCAAATTGAGCATATATAGTGCGTGTTTACCTTTGAAATAAACAGACTTCCCTGGGTTGACAGTTTATGTAGCACTTGATTGTTTAAATTAAATAAGCAATTATAGTGACCAACATTTTGGCGCCGTTACTGGGGAAGGTAATTATAGATTTCAAAAGCACTTATGATTTTTCAGATACAAAGATTGCATGAGAGGACGCGGAGACCCCAAAGATACTTACCCTACAGGTGGCAAGGGTAGAGTAAGATGAGGAAGAAAGACTTACATTGATGATATTATATCAAAGTCTGAATCTGCTGCTCAAGGACCAAACCTTCGGAAACAAAAATCCCAGCCTTCATTTTAAGCAAACTTTGAAATAGGGAAAGAAGTTTGGAGTCCTGAGACAGTCCAGAAACCAGCAGGAAACATTGAGGATAGAGCAAGCGCAGTAGAGAAGCAGACAGAAGAAAACATGGATCAGTACAATGAAGAATTGCATCACAAAGAGCAGGCAGGTCCTGAAGGAGAGGTAAATGATGAAAACTCTTTCTCTACATTAGGATTTCCTATTGGTGATCTTTCTAGAGGAGTAGCCCCCATGAAGAACATTCCACTCTCAGCACTACCTAATTTTCATGGTTTGTCTTCAAAAGATCCTGATGAATTCCTTTTTGAGTTTGATATATTATGCAGAAGTTATGATTATGTTTCCGATGCTAAAAAATTAAAACTATTTCCAGCAACACTAAAATGGAATGCACTAAGAGGCCATGTAATCACAACATGGGACCAAATGAAACAGAAATTCCTGAACAAATACCAGGACTATTGCCGAACAAGAGAAAAGAGGGAGGAGCTATTTAAGATGATGCAGAAAGAGGATGAAAATCTAGAGGACTTTGTAGAAAGGCTACAATATAATCTACAAAGATCCAGTCACCTCAATGTAAGTAAAGATATTCTCAAAACTATATTATTAAAAGGAGTAAGGGATGACTGTCTAGATATGATGAATATGCTTGGAAAAGGGGACATATCTAAGGAATCATACGATGAAATTGTTAATTTATGCAAAATATGTTCAAGAGGAGCTTCAAGAAATAGATCAAACAGTAGGGACACCACATTTTCAAGGTCCAAAAATCAGCCAGTGGGGGAGCAACAAGAGCCGAGATAGGTAATTTACTTGAAGGTTTTAAAAATGAAATGTTAAGCTCTTTCGCCTCACAAATTGACACCCTGCAGATTCAAAAGAAGCAAGAAGAAGTAGAAGTATCCCTATCCATCTTTTGTTCTCATTGCAGAGACAAGCACCCACGAAGGGAATGTCCATTGGACAAAAAGCCAATCTTGATCCGGATTATTTTCGGCACGAAATGAGAGCGGAGATATAATAAAGAAATGCACATAGATATCGTGTATATCCAGTAATACAACAGAAATATATCAAAGATGCAACCATAAACACAGATATACAATAATACATGATTTCTATTAATGAAATAAATGTACAGAGACTGTAAAAATACAGAGTGAAAGACTCGCTAGAATGGTGGCAGCTTATC
>JZKD02S1882313.1:204405-217370 GCA_000966675.3 Picea glauca | reverse complement strand
AGGTTCCTGCTTTGGGAAGGAATTAGGGTCCTGTTCTCTGTTAGGAGATAGATAGCCTTTAGTGTGCATTATTTCAGTTAAGCAATAAGTTCATGAAGTGTGATGATCGGAAACAGGTGCTGAAGATTCCTGCTTTGGGAATAGGGTCATGTTCTCTGGTTACAAAATAGTTGGTCTTTTCTGTTGCAGTATCTTGTGTTATTTTAATGTAATCCAGGATTCTTCAATTAATCATTTCTTTAAACTTTGAGCTCTGCAATAGGTAGATTGTTTTTCTGTAATTCAAGTTAGAACTTCAGTTCATTCAAAGCAAGTGTGATTAATATAGTTTCCTTTACTACAACTTTAGGTTGCTTTTGAAATTGAGCATATATAGTGCATGGTTACCTTTGAAATAAACAGACTTCCCTGGGTTGACAATTTATGTAGCACTTGATTGTTTAAATTAAATAAGCAATTATAGTGACCAACAATTTACCTAAGGTTTCATTGATTGAATAGCATGGTTTTTAACCTATGCAGTAGTGGGTTGAATAGTTATTTGCACCGACGGTTGTACTATGGGATATGACTGTTGTGCATGGGTTGAACTAGCTCCACCACCTTCGCACGTTCTGTCATTAATGTTTCCCCCCTACCCCGGTTCACCTTTGCTAGTTTTGGGTAAGCCTGTGAGCATTCTGCCCCTGTGTATGCTGTGTTCAAACCCTGGCTCATTCACCTCGCTCACCGTGTGCTCCTGTCTATGGCACCAGTGGTGCGCATAGAGACAAACGGTATTCAAGCCCTGTTACTATTCGATAATGCTCGAAAGGGTTTAGAAAATAGTGGTTACCTCATGTTTATACAGAGGTTCGAGGGCTTCAACCTTTCGGTTTCCCAACAATTCTCCCTCACCTTTGACAGGTGCAGGGCTAAGGTAGGTGATATATAGCTTGAACTCAATGAAGAATTCATAAGCTCTGCTACAGGACTAGTAGCTACAGGCTAGCGATGGTTTAAAAACTCCAAAGTTGATGAGGTGTCATGGCCATTGTTATTTGTATCAAGGAAGGTTGTCTCCTATGATAAAGGTATGCCTATTTCCACCCTCAAACCCAGGTGGCATGATCTTTTGGTAATTGTGAAACAATTTGTGACCTGTGAAGGTTGGTATGGCTTGGTTTTTCTGTATCACCTCTGGTTATTGATGAATTTCATGGGATATCCTTTGAACATGCCGCATTACTTCTTTCATAGTCTTTACAAGATGTCTAAGAGGTTCAAACACGAGAAGGCTGATAGCAACTTGTTTCATCACGGCCTGGTTAGACTCATCGCCGTCCACCATTTAAACCTTCATGGCGATAATTGGCAAGAATTTCTATCCAGAAATGGCTTTGCTAATCCAGAGTCTATCCAAATCGATAAAGTTGTGGTTAGTCAGACTATGGTCGGGCCACCCGTGCCTTTTCATATTCTTCTACCCCCTGCCAAACCCTCGGTTTTCCTTGACATCGATCTACCTGACATTATAACATACAAGACTTAGGTTGTCAAGAAGCCTGTGAGTAAGAAATTCAAGGGTAATCCTACTATCGACAGCAAGGGTAAGAAGAATGCTCGATTGATATCGAGACTTGCCCGGAATAAACCTAAGCCAAACATCAACCAAAAGCCCATAGTTCTGAGCGAGGACTCGGACTCCGATATCGAGTGTTTCCTAGTTGAAGAGTACCCCTATTCCCATGGCCTATGCTCCAAGCAACCCTATGACTATGTTTCTAATTTACCCCCATGCCTAAAGAACAATATTAAATACCCGACAATCAAGTTACATAATGAAACCCCTGGTGACTTAAACAAACCCTTGATTGTTATGTCGAAACCCCAGAAGTCATCATGCATCCAATGCAATGTGTGGCTAGAGAATTATTACACCGACGTCCCCTTATTGCAATTGAAGATCACATCTTTATAGAACCAAGTTACAGTGTTGTCGAGAGAAAGGGACAAGCTTCAAGCTAATGACAAGAAACAGAAAACCACTGGTTCGATTGTCTTCGGGAATGTCGAATCGGCTACAGCCTTTGTCAATTCCAAACTATCATAATCGAAGTCGTTTCTTATTGTCCAGGTATGAATTTCAATATGAGTTTTTCTTTGTAAGTTTGCTTGAATTATTGTAACATATTCGGTTTTGCTTCCAAATTAGCTCTATTCGTTTTGATTCGAAATGATTCTGTTATAGTTTAAATGATTTTGTTATGGATCTTGTACAGTAGATTCATTTTACTAAACTCAAATGTAGCTATGATTTGGTTATGCGATTTTGTCGTGCCCAGTTTAGAAATTGATTGGTTTTTTATTTGGTTTGGTTTGTGTTTTGAATCAATTCTGTTTGTCTGATTTAGGATAATCGATTTGGTTTGATTTCGATTAGTTTCGTTTGCTCCTAATAGACTCAAAATAACCCTGTTGACTTTGATTTACCAGGAACGACTCTATTTGTATTGCATAGATATTCGCATTTACTTTTGACCTGTGCAAAATATCTATTTGCTAAAATCATGGAGCTGGGTTCATTGATACAACTTTACATAACAATTATGTCGTCTCCAAACTGTTTTGATTCATTCCTTTTTTATTTGATTTGCAAACGATTGTTGCGTATCTTGAGTTAGCACGATTGCTTTTATGAGTTGGATTGGTATCGAAAATACATTTGATGATGCTCTGTTGGTTTTGATTTTCAAAAATGATTTTGTTAAGCTCAGATCGACATATTTTGTCTGTGTTGAATTCGTATGAAAAACTCGGCTAATAGTTTGTTTTGAAATTGATTCAAGTGATGATTTCATTGACTGTCAATCGATTCTGTCTACTCCCAATTGGCAATAACAAATGTTTGACAAATCCCACATATCCTATTATCAACTGATTAATTCAATTACGATTTCATTTGTTTCAATTTACATACAAGTTTTGATTTGATTTTCAAATAGCATGATCATTTGTATATGTTTAATATAGTTCTATTAATTTGAAAAAACGATCCTGTTAATTTCGTTTGGATTCGACAATGATTTTGTCAATGGCTGAAGCAACATAAACTATTTGTGTCGATTAGTATTGGTTCATGAAAATCATTTCACTACTGTTGAATTATCTAAAGCAGTTTTGTTTACCCTAAATTAGTGATAACAAATTGAACAGAGTGCATGCATCTTTGTTATCATTCGATTGATCATGATTTCGTTTTCTTTCAAATTTGCATACAAGTTTCGATTTGAATGATTATTTTGGTTTCTAATTAGCAATCAAATATTGTTCAATAGTTTGAATATATTATTTAATATTTGAACCGATTTTGAAATGATTCTGTGTTCAATTTAGACCAGCTACAGAATCGCAAGATTCTGCAGCTAGTCTTAAAAAATTAGATTTTTGTCAATTATATCAATAAAATATCTTTTAAACTTGTCTATTTTTGTCTTGTTTCAGGTGCATACGAATTAGAATGATCAAATGGCCATGTCATGACAGTTGAGGAGATACTTTGGATATGGTTTTGTTTTAGGTTGTTAGCTTGAGTCAGAAATAGAGATTTGGGATATTATCCTTAGATTTTTGTAAATTGTTTTGATAATTCCCACAGGGATGTTTTACCCTGTGGGAAGTCTTTAACTACTTGTCAATTTTTGTAATAAACCCATCATCATCACTGTGGGGAGAACCAGACTATGGATTTATGATTCAGACTGAGATGAAAGTTGATGTCTTGTAACAACTTTCACTTTCAATATATCAAACTTTTGTTTCAAGTTTTCTACATATCAGTTTGAAATTTATTATCGACTACTTTAGCTATCGTAATTCATTACAGGTTGATGTGACTTGATTTATATGTTATCCATATCTGACCTCTCTTATTTAAAACTACAACAATTATTTTTCTTCAGTTAATGAATTACAGGTTTACCTTTTTCGTTGAATGAATCATCTTGTACAGATCTTTGCACACAGATTTATCTAGCTGCGACGATTTGTAAATTATAAGATTGTTGTAATTTTTTATGTCTTGTTTGTCATGTTATTTATATTTGAAGAGCACAACAACTTTCCGTTTATGAGAAGCTCGTGAAGAATCTGGTGCGGGTTTCCTCCCACCAAACAACTGAATCGACCATCATACACAGGACAAACCTGAAGCATTACTTCAGGTCAGTTTGCTATTTATCATTTAATAGTTAATTAGTTAGTATAATATAGGTAGTTTAGATAAATATATTAGTTTAGATTCATAGTTAGAATTATTGTTTTAATTGTTTAGATTAGATTGTTTTTATTTTATTTCTTTTTCATAAAATTATAAAAAATTCAAAAAACAATGGTTTCGTTGTCTTAGGACAGATTGCAAATGATTTTTGCAGGTTTTAATCTAAATCTGTATTTTGTAAATATTGTACATTTATGATTAAGATTTAATTCTGTTGATAGTTGAATGTTAAATCTCGTAGAGTTATTTTAGTATTAGATAGTAAATTGTATATATTAGTAGTTCAGATTTATTTATTAGTTTGTTTTAATTGTCATTTTTATTTAGATTAGTTTATTTAGAGTAGTTTTCTTTTGTTTTTCTAGGACTTAGATCGGCTAACGGAGCCACTAAACCCGTCAGGGTGGGTTATCCCAAATGGCTTGGGTTATTTAGACAACCCCGGACCGGATGCACTCTTCCAGTTGGCGAGCATTCATTTTCGCCCATCAACAAATGGTGCTAGAAGGACGGCTTGAAATTTATTAATCGCATGAGGCGGTCACAAGACTCCTCCACCACCTAATCACTCACCTATAGTGACAAGAATTCATTTGAATGATAACATTTCCTCTCAAAAAACAACCACATCAAACGACGATCCACGGATCACATTTGAACCAGTAACCCCAAATCCTACAGGTGGTGACATACAAGAGATTGTCCGCCAATCTCTCATAAGAACACATAGTGCCTTAGCCCATTTGAGGCAACCAAATTGACCATTGGACCAACCTTTAGACTTCTCTGATATCAGAGAACAGCTCGGAGGCACTAACCTCACTGTGAACCCTACATATCCAAACCTCACTCCTGTTGCAGGAGGATCTGGAATACCACCCTCACCACCTCCATCATCCCCTTCTTCTTCTGGAGATAACTCTTATGACAAGGGAAGTTCCCCTTCTCATCCTTCCACACCCACTACACCAATGGCCAACCAGAACAATCCTGCTAGACCTTGGCTCGACCAGGATGTCGTAGTTGTACCTGGAGCTCAGCGTCCCTTACCTAAACATCCAGAAAAATGGCTTCCCACGTTTGACCCTGACTCAAAACAGATCGTTGAAGATCACATTAAAAAGTTTATGTTAGCCATAAGACTCCGCAATGTCGATCATGAAGACGTAGTCTATAGGTTGTTCCCCTATACTTTCGAGGGAAATGCCTCTACATGGTACTTTTCCCAACAACCCCATACCATCGTGTCTTGGGAAAAGTTTGAGTCATGATTTTTGGAAAAGTTCGGAGATGGTAAGCCTCTAGAAGTCCTAGTCATTGAGATTTCCAACTTAAGAATGAACCCAAAAGAAAAATTTAAAGACTTTAATCAAAGATTCTTAACACTTAAAAACTGAATCCCAGCGGATTCCATGCCTGCCGAGAATCTTATAATAGCATACTATACTAAAGCCTTACATCAAAGTATAGCTATTTGGGTTAAATGATATAAGAAAGCCACATTCTTAGAAGCCTTCGAGGAGGCTAGCCAGATTGAAAAAGACATACTTAGTCTTAAAGACTCTACTAGCAACGAAATAGAAACTAGTTCTTCTTCCAAAAAGAAGATTGAAATCCTCCCTATACCTAGTCAAAGTAAAACACAACCTGAAATCTCTGATTAGGAAAACCTAGCTAAAGTCGTTCAAAAAATGTCGAACCAAGTTATAGATTTGAAAAGGACAACCGAAGAAGCATCTTCGAGAAAAGGGCCTTACAAGCCCCCGTTCAGGAAGCCTTTTCCCACCAACCGACCTAATCCAACCACTGAGGGCCTTAATCTAGAAATTTTTCAATACGCCTTTCAAACAATCCTAGAAGCCCAGGATAACTTGATGCCTCCTGAGATTCCTGAGGAGGTAGTTGAACAAGAGACGGTTCAAGAAGAGGAGTCTTGTCCAAATATTTTCGGACACTTCTCGGATAACATCTTTCAAGCTAACTTCGAGACGGTTCATCCCTATAATACTAGGAGTAAGACAACAAACAAACCTTCTGCCGAAAAAACTACGACTTAGCCTCCAAACGAATCTAAACCAGCTGAGACTAAACAGAGTCATGTGAACCCCAACTTATATTATGATGTAGTTGAAGATCTTAGAAATTTAATGGATAACATTTATGTTTATGAGTTATTGAAATTTTCATCTTTGTTACAAAAAATGTTGCAAAACATCACAGAGAATGGCAAAAATGTTAATTCAAACAAGGTTGTTCAGAACAAAGTTCCTCAAAAGACTTCCACAAAGAATAATCCTGATCCGCATGATAAAGGAAGCCTTCCTGTAAATAATGTAAATAATGTAAATAATGTAGAAAAAGCAGCTTTAGAAACTGTGAGTAAAAAGCCACAAACTACCACCCTTAGCACTCGCAGAAATGTACCTCCATTTTTGTTAACTTTTGAAAGTTTAATAGAAAAGTGCATAATTGTATGGTAGACTCAGGAGCATCATCCAATGTGATGCCATGGTCTGTGTGTCAGAAGATTAACGCTAAAGTTGAACCCTCCACCTTAAAAATCATACAACTTGATCGAACCAGTGTTAAAGTTATAGGCAAATTAAGAAATGTGCTTATAAGATTATCATCTAACCCCAAGGTTCATCAAGTTATTGATATTATTGTTGTGGATATTCCAGAAGTGTATGGTCTATTTTTAAGGAGGGACTGGTTGGAGCAGCTACACAGCTATTTCACAACAAATTGGTCTCACCTATGGATTCCAAAGAATGGCAAGCCCAACAAGATCAAGGTAAATCGTGAACGTTACCTTAAGTTCACTGTCACAGTTTTGAACGATCTCAATGAACCATTTACACCTTCTACTAATTCACCCGAAGTACAAGGGATGGATACCTTTTGCGGAAATTTCATGGCCGAGGCTTCAACTATCACCAATCCAGAACAACAGTTCGAGATTGTAGCATATGTGCAACCAACAGTTTCCACACAATGATCCCATGCACCCAATGAAAATAAAATTTGGTCTCTTTATTTCGATGGGTCAAAGTCCAAAGAAGGAGTTGGCGCAGGCTGTGTCATTATTGATCCAACAGGTAAAAAAACATTGATTGCATGTAGGTTAGAATTTGAATGTACTAATAACACTGCAGAATATGAGGCTTTACTGCAAGGTCTCAGAAAAGCTTTAGATATGAACATTCAAAACTTGACAGTCTTTGGCGATTCTAAAATAGTGGTTAGACAGGTAAGATATTTTATCCACTGTCTGTCTCCGCATCTTAAAAGCTACCAATCCGAGGTATGGAATTTAATGAATAAATTTTCTGCTTTCAATATAAATTCTATTCCTAGATTGAATAAATTTGAAGTTGATATATTAGCTAATGTAGCTTCCAAACTCTTCCCTGCAGAAGGCTTCTCCCCAGATGCATTCTCCGTCAAACTGTTTTTCAGGCCATCCATTCCTGACAACATCACAAACTGGAGAGTCTTCGACGATGACCAACAGATTATTAGCTTTCTGCATATGGAAGAAACTTTTCAAGGCGTGGTGATAGATGAACGCATGCACGACGAAAATTTGCGCGATTTCACGGTAATACCAGATCCGAGAACTCCTGAATATTCATCGGACATGGTAAATTCGATCCCTAAATCTGTTGTTAGATTAGATAAATTTTATGATCTTCAAGATAAATTCAAAAAATCAGTCAACTGTAAAACCAATAGTTCCTCATTATCATATGAAAAAGTAAACTTAGGGACTAAGGACAATCCGCAGTGCATTAATCTAGGGGTAGGATGTTCTGAGCAAGAAAAAGCTGCATTTATTAAATTGTTCAAAGAATTTAAAGATGTCTTTGCATGGAAGTATGATGACCTTAAAACTTTCGACCCTAACATCATACAACATGTCATTCCTATGAAACCCCAAACCTCACCCTTTCAACAGAAATTGAGAAAAATGCACCCTAAGCTTGAACCGATAGTCAAAAAAGAATTAAATAAACTCCTAAATGTTAAGTAGTGATGCGATCTAGACCATTGGATCAAGGAAGGTCATGGACCATCGATCCGATGTGAGCATATTAACACAAGGAGTACGTGGGAATTAGAAATTCCCTAAGGACCAAGCTCAGAAGAGACAAGCGCTTTTCAGAAGTGTAGATGAGGTCCAAGAGGTGAACTTGTTTCAAGTTTGTAAACTCAGGAGGGAAAGTAGAAATTGAGACCCATACATCAAGGCTCACAAAAAGTAAATTGAAGGTTGAGACCTTCGAAACATATGAAATATTCCAATTCAGGGAAGAATGCGAAAGCTCGAGAGGAGGAGCAACAATGACCGTTGGATCGAGCACTGTGAAAGATTTGGACCGTTGGAATCCACGTCTAGACAATTAGAAGAGTGCATAGGAGGAGATCAGATCTGGGCCGTCAGATCTAAGCGCGAGGACCAACATTCATTGGATCCCAAGGAAAGTGCACGAGGCCTAAACCCTTGAAATTTCCAAGGAGGGTGGACTTTGTGAAGTCCTAAAGTTCTGAAATCATCAGAACCATCCATCATCAGGGTTGATAGGTGGTAGCATCTCCGGGAGTTCGAGGAATTGGACATCAAAAGAATTGAGAGAAAGAAATATAAAATTTGCAAGAGGTGAAGTGTGAAATGACTCTGAGCCATTGGATTCAGAGGACACATGACATAGATCCATGTACTTTTGAGGAAGAACCTGCGAAGAAGGCAAGAGGTGAATACCCGAGGAGATGAGAGCCACAACAATCCTAACCGTTCATCAAGACAGGACATGTGGCGGGAGATCAACATTTCATTGATCCACAAATCAGGAAGGTCAAAGTTAGAGTTGTGAGAACTCGCGAGGTCCAAACTCGTGAGTTGATCTAGACCATTAGATCATGGGGAGTCTAAGACCGTTGATATGAGGTGAGCGGGGCTCAGAAGTTCAGACTTTGAGGAAAGGTAGGTGGACTAATTTCCAACTTCACAAAGTGTTTGAGATTTGACCTTAGGTCATAGTTGGAGGTCATATCATTGGAAGTTAAAGGAAGGAGCTAGCACTTTCTAGACTCTTAGCTTGAAGTTCGGGAGTTCGGGGATCGAAATATTTAGGGTTGGCTCACATCCAAACACCTGAAACGCGAACTCATGATTTGATCGCAGTTGTCGATCGAAGGGAGAGTGTGGACCGTAGATTGGGTCTTGGAGGGAGTTTGCATGTCAGAATTTAGAGAAGATAAGTGAACTGCCCTTGGGAGACATAAATCATGAAGTCCTAAAGTGCTTGGTAGTTGGTCCCCAAGTTATAGCCCAATTTTATAATCTAAGGGGCCTAGCAAGAGGATCTAACGCCCAAAGGATTCATTGATCGAGAAATCAAAAATCAAGAGTAATGGGTTTGGCCCATAGCAAAACACCCGAGGTCCAAGATCGCAAAGCACCTTTTGATTAGACTCATGGTCACTGCTAGTGGTCATGTGGAGGGGTTTGTTAGAAAAGGGGCTAGCACTCAAACTCAGGGACTTCACAAGCGTGAAGGAGAAGGTCGTGGGTACTATTAGACCCACACTAGGAACTCGAAAGAGGATGCGTTTAATTACAGAATGAGACCACCAAGGTCTTAGAGAGTTGTTTAGTTATAGAATCGGAGATCCTTGACAAGGAGTTCAGGCTGGTTCCCCGAATTTCCAATTTAGGAACCGTAGAAAGAGAGAATTTGTTCCTGTAAGGAGAAAGAAATTTTATTATCTCTCCCCATCGTGGGTGTGTTACACCTCTCTCATGTGGTACACCCCCCTATCTCAATGGTGCACCCCCCTTGAATGGACCCTCTCTCACTTGAAATGACACTTGTAAATCATGCAAGGGAGGTATCTTATGTGTCTCTCCCTTAAAACAAGGAATCCTATCCTCATTTGGGCATGAACTTTCATTGCAACTCCATGCTGCCCAAATTTCTCCTCACTCTCTCTCTCATCTTCTCTCTTGTAATCTCACCACAATTTTGCAGCTACATCTTTTGGATAATAAAAGTGAAGATTTGGAGGATCTCTTGGTGTTCTTGTATGTTGTTCTCATTGAGGTAACTTAGCTGCAAATTTTAGTGTATTTTCATGCTTACATTGTTCTACTTGAAGACCCCAAGCAAAGTATTTTGTTGGGGATAGATTTGTAATAGTAATTCTATAAGTCTTTGTGGGTTGTTTCTATTTGTGTTAGCAAAGTATTTTACAAGCCATTTAGAGGATCTCACCTTCTTGTCTCATTGTGTAGCAACGATTTTCATATTTGTAGGTTACCAAAGTCTTGGAGGAGTGGATTCTTAGTCTGGAATCCCACTTGTCCAACCATTGAAAGCTTCCTTTTATTTTTTGTTTTCATTTTCAGCTATTTATCATTCATTTTCAAGCTCTTTTCTTCCATAACCTTGCAAATCTAATCATTGTTTTTAGTTAAAATTTTTACATAAATTTTTTTGTTTTATCTACTAACCGAAATTAACTTGTTTTAATCCTTTTTATCACTTTTCAACACACAAAGCTTTTTGTTTTGTGCAAGTTTTTCCAGTTAAAGGGAGGTGGTGCCCATTTTTTGCCACAAGGGACTAAAGGAAGTGTCCAAGAGTTGTGGTGCCCAACACTTTCACTCCTCTACTTTCTAAATTATTGTACACAGCCCAAGAGAGTCTCTTGGGTTTGCATTCTTTGTTTATTTTCCAAATTTGTAAAATTGTAAATTATCTTTAGTATTTTTCCCACACCTTGCATGTGACTGGTTTTTCCACCCTTGTATACTTGTGCTGACTACTTTAGATTTATGATTCTTGCTCAAGTTGTTTGTCCCACTTCTCACACAAAAAGAAGGTTGAGTGGCTAGTATTTATTTGTTTTACTTTCAATTCTTTTTCCCACCTGGGTCACAAAATCCATAGGCTTGTCCTCCATATTGTTTCAAATTTGTGAGGCTTGTTAACTTGTTTTAAGTTTGCCCACCTTTGTCCTTGAGGAAAATTTGTGTGGCTAGATAAAAAAAATTTCTAAGTTATCTTATTTTTATTTTTCCCACACCTTGCATGTGAGTGGATTTACCACCCTTGCAAAACCATCCCAACTAGTTTAGATTTCATTTTTCACAAGCAATTAAAATTTTTCCCCATCATTTTCCCCATATTCCCTCACCCTGCCACTTTGTGGATCTTGGGTGAAAAGAAAGGGTAAAGGATCGTGTGACTAGTATAATTAGGCACTTGGTTTCATTATTGTTTGACCATTAGAAATAAGTTACTTGAGGAAGCTAGAAGGGGTTGAATTCAGGGACAGTTTCACTGTTGGACACACCTACCACACTTTGAGGGGGGGTTAATGAGTGTGGGTATCTTTTTTTCAAAACTTCCCTCTTACATAAAACTCATTAGTTAGCATTCAACATTTTACTCATTACTCATTGTTGTCATTTATAACTAGTTAGATGTGAACACATATCAGCAACACATATCATCAATATATCATCAACAAGTCATCACCACAAGGAACACAAAGAACACAAGATGTATGTACAATTTTCTTTTTAGTATGGACTACAATCCTTGGGGGTTTTTAGCAACAACTGCATAGAGTACAACTCTACAAGGGCACCAACTCTATAATGCAAGACTCAACTTACATCCTCAGCACCAATTGAGATGAGGCAATAATCCTCAATAGATATCAATATGAAATAGGTACGCGACCTGTCATTAGTGTGGCTCGCGTGTGTACATGCTCTGGCTCACTACAAACCGCATATGTACATGACCAGTGTATACAACAACCTGCATATACCTTCTGGGCTATTAGGGTTTGTCCTTCAAGATTAAATCAAATCCTTTAGAACCAATTTATCATTATCTTCTTCCTCTCACTGTCCAAACTAACCACCAGCCAGTCACAACACATCCAAGCTCTCCAATAGATTACTCATGCTCCACAACCAATCAATATGAATGCTAACTCAATCATGTATAAGCAACTAGTATACCATAGAAATCATATCACAACTGAATCACAAGAGTACTGCTAACTCCATCAACCAACATAAACCACATCACAAAAACCATACCAAGAATTCACAACACAAAAAGCAATACTATCCATCAAGACAATAATGTAACCATACTAGTGTCTCAGTGACAAATCTGAGCCCATAAAATGCAGATCTGGAACCTGCTTCAGTCTTCAATAGCTTGTCATCAGCTCAACCACAAATCTCCATGATTTTATCCATTGTACCCTTCCTATACATAGACAACCCATTTATTGTATGTACCATGGACATGGATAACTCGCGTATACGCACCCTATACACAGACATCCCGCGTATGCATCAGAAAATAGGGTTTTTCTGTAATTCTGAGAATTTCGTCGTCATGATCTCATACTTGCCAAAAATTCAATGTGTCCATGAGATCCTGCCGATCTCCTCTCTCTTAGAATATATCTTCAATAATGATCAAGAGATCCACACCAAAATGCTCTCACAAGAAGCTCTCCATTAATACTCCAAAATATATTCTCACAAGAAGCTCTCCATTTATCCACAAAAATGATGTTTTGCAAGAGACCATTGCTATCTTATTTATACTTTCATCCTCTAGGTCACTTAACCCATTTCTAGGTCACTTAACCTATTTTCCTTATTTTTAGGGTT
>JZKD02S1882313.1:174321-191506 GCA_000966675.3 Picea glauca | reverse complement strand
TAGAAGAAGGAGCATTATTCTCTCTATAGATGTTAGGATTGGTCCTTCTAGTAACCATAGCCATATTTTTACTTTCAACATTTCTTGCCACCCTAAATGCATTCTCCAATGATTTTGGTTCCCAAAGGAGAACCTCATGTTAAATGTTATCCTTTAAAGTTCCTATGAATACATCAATCAAGTGCTCATCTAGAATATATGTTACCTTTATATTCAATCTGTTAGTAGCATTTTTTTTCTGGGGCACAAGAGTATTCAGGTCTACAGGTTACACGAGGAGCGCCCAAGAGCAACACATAGAAGAAGTCATGTTCGGACTTAAAATCAAGTGAGAGAGAAAAATTATAGTGTCAGCGGTCCTGATCCATCCATATGAGTAGATCAACGATTGGCGAGAAGTCGCAGATAGAGAAGATGCACCGAGGATAGTGCAATGGATAGCGCCCACATCATGTGCAGGCATGGATGGCAGTCGTTCATCCAAAGGACACGTGGCATGAGATCTAGTCACGTCAGCTTTTCGGAAGTCATGAGTTCAAAGGGTGAAGGTTTTTTGTCGTTATACATCTCGAAGCCCCGAACCCCGAATCGTCGATAGCACCTAAAATCGGGCTCACAGCATCATCGGGTGAGTTCAGAGATGTCATATCTAGGGGGACACGCGGCGCCAACTCAAGCCATCTTGGCGTTTCACTCATCGCGGTTTCAAGGGATGGGGATCAACCCCTTCCTATTCACGAATGTTGAAAGATCCTTTGTGAGTAAGAAAAGGGTCACAACCCGTGGCCACCTGGGAAAGAAAAGAATTGTGTAAAAGGAGCCAAAGGCATCGGGGCTAACTGCCAAAAGGACCATCGTGATCTCCATGTGCCATATGATGCGACTTCGATCCTGGTCCTTGCTGAAGAATTAAATGAAGGTGAACAGAGGTAGTTGAAACCTCGGCTCACTTAATGAATGCGAGGTATGTAGGTTCCGACAGACAGTCTGTCCGAGACGGTCCTGTACACTGATTTTCTCAAAAAGGTCATGGTCTGTCCTCATCTGACTAGAGAAAGTCTGCACATGCCATGTTGGCGTTTAATGTTGTTGCGATCTCCCCTGCAGGATCCATGCGCAGTTAAGGCGACGTCTGATGAAAGTTACCCGTCCAAATTCGGTTGAGGGGACACCACGCCTTGGATGACTGAACATGCCTCTGATAGGTGAATTTTGCTGAGTATATAGACTCAGTCTTTGTATTTTGTACGGGGTCGATGGTTGAGCTAGGATCCCGTTCTGTAAGTTTTGATGAAGCGTTGGTCGCTCTGGTTAATGTATAAGGCATTTGAGACTTCTTACTTTATGGATGTCAGTTTCTCTTCCATCTCCTTTTATACTATGTTATAACAACTCAGAATTGGAGGATCTAGTCGAGTTGTAGCTGTTATAGGATGATGTAGGTTGGACCACTGTAATAGTTGCATTGTTTCTAATCAGTTCCTGTGATTTTCTTAGCATTGAACGACTTGGAATTGGAGGATCCAGTCGAGTCACCCCTCATCTCCTTGAAACGCTGGACCAAGAGGATCTTGGCTTCTGAGTTTTTCTTCCTCAAGCTTCCGAAGGCCTGTTGCCCGAAGCAGTCTTTCTCACCCTTCCCACAAGTCTTCCATCTACCACCCTTTAATCATTTACTGATAGAAGTTGGATCAAGACCTCCCTTGCTATCTACATACCAGTCCCGGTTTCCTGAGTTAAAGTTGTACCTTCTTGAGTCTTTATCCATTCGATCACCCATTCAAAAATATCATGACATAAAACTGATGGGCGTCGAGCTCTGCTTCTGCAAGAAATACAGGAGTGACTTCTGATGCTAACATTTCTGGCACTGTTGTCGGGGATGAAGTTGAAGATTTTCCCTGGGCAGAATGACATTGAGCCTCTGATTCTGAAGGTGCATCAAACATCAGATCCCTTCAAGATTTCTACTGTGCACCTGGCGACTCCACTGTGGCGACTCCATTGTTTCCACTTCACTGTTTCAACTGTGGCTACTGTTGGCACACCTGAAAGCTGACCCAGAGGAGCTTTCTCGAGAAGGTTTCAGCAGCTGCTTTCTCAGCCTGAGAAGATTCCCGAGGTAACAACAACGTTATGATCTAGCCTTTTATGGTGAACAAGGACCAGACACATTTGAAGATGTGCATCTTTCACCTGGTGACTCCATGATTCAAGGATCGATTGGTGACTCCACTAGTTCGATATGGAGAAAATCCTTTCTCGCAGGTTTGCTCCTTTTAATTTTTCTGTTATTCCTAGTTTTCCTAATGTTGTCCCCTCTCTGGATGAATGGAGCGATTATTTTCCCATATTTGGAAAATGTGAAGAGGAAAACCCTGCTCAGCACCTCAGGTGCACCTGGCGACTCCACTGTGGCGATTCCATTGTTTCCACTTCACTGTTTCAACTGTGGCTACTGTTGGCACACCTGAAAGCTGACCCAGAGGAGCTTTCTCGAGAAGGTTTCAGCAGCTGCTTTCTCAGCCTGAGAAGATTCCTGAGGTAACAACAACGTTAGGATCTAGCCTTTTATGGTGAACAAGGACCAGACACATTTGAAGCTGTGCATCTTTCACCTGGTGACTCCATGATTCAAGGATCGATTGGCGACTCCACTGGTTCGATATGGAGAAAATCCTTGCTCGCAGGTTTGCTCCTTTTAATTTTTCTGTTATTCCTAGTTTTCCTAATGTTGTCCCCTCTCTGGATGAATGGAGCGATTATTTTCCCATATTTGGAAAATGTGAAGAGGACAACCCTGCTCAGCACCTCAGTGAGTTTCATGAACTCATGCATCAGTGGGAGATACATCATGAGGATGTATTACTAAAAATGTTCATGTTCTCATTAGCAGGGGATGCTCGTAAATGGTATCATTTTTTACCCCCTGCTAGCATCTCTTCACTCAGTGAATTCCATGCAGCCTTCACTGCCTATTGTCAGGAGCTTTATCCCTCTGAGTTGATTTTTCATAACTATTTTGAGGGATACCACAACTATATACAAGATAAAGATGATTCGGACATAGGCTATGAGGATGATCCTGACAACCTGGATCAGAAATCATTCCTTTCTCCTCCACATTCGCCTGCATCAAAGGAGGGTCATGAAGTTGATGAAGATCCCAGGGAGGAAGAAGACACCCTGAGTGAGTTGATGGAGTAGGTGAAGTATCTCTCTGCTCAATATGCAAAGTTGGAATCTGAGGACAATGGGGAGGATTTTCCAGTCTCCGAGGCAGATGTTCTAGATGGCTCTTTCGAGGAGATTATTGAAGATTTTGTAAGCGCATTAACATATTCCCACGATGAGCTTGGTGTCTCAGATCAAAATGATGAAGAGGTAGTTGTGGAAGAGGATTGTTCTCTTTTCCTTCATGAGATTTCCCATGATGTGTTTACATTTGGGGTCGAAATGGAGGAGTGGGGGATAGTTCCATTTCTGCAAGTTGGAGAAGATCTTTTCCCCTTGGACTTTGATGATTATATGGAAGAGGAGCAGCAGAACCCCACATCACCTTTTGCTTATCAGAGTAGCCAGACCACTTATGACAGTTACAAATCAGAGTCTGAGCTCGATATGCTGGATTTCCAAGAGCAGGTCACAGAACCTTGTCCTTTTCTTACTAAGGAAAATTATCATGAGGAAATCATCCATCTCAGTCTTTCAAGAGATGATGAGAAGTACAAGGAAGAGAAGAATTTATGATGAATACGAATCTGACCCAGGGGAGAGCCAAGAAGAGGAAAAAGAACCAGAGGAGCAGTCTTCCCTTTGTTCAGAACCAGTCAGTGAGTAGCCACCACCTGAGATTAGCAATCCCACTTCAGTTATTCACCCGCCTGTTCTTATCAGAGATATTCAGCCGCATGTGAACAATTGTGTAGCAGAATAGGTTGTCTGTTGCCAATTTCCTAGAATTGGTCACTCATTCGATGACCCTATCAGCGAATACATGGAGTGGCATTTCCCTTATGCTTTGGAGCCGCCATATCCCATCTCAACTTCAACATGTAAGGGGAAGTTGAAGAATGTAACTGTTCTGCTGTCTCGGTTACATCAACTGTTTGTGATCACTGATAGAAGGAAAGAGCTTCCCTTCAGGAAGTTACTTGATTGGATATGGTGGAAGTATGCTTTCACCTAGCCCCATGTACAGTGTTTTATTAGTTTAGGATTGTATATAAATAAGCTCCTTTGAGCATGTATCTTTATTTTGTTGCTTTTATTTTTCAGCCTGTATTTTCAGCAGCAGGATGTTTTGAGCTTGACTCCATAGCCCAATAGTAAGGCACTGAAGCTGCGGAATGAGTCCTTAGAGCATCACAGGGATGACTCTATCCCCCATGGAGCCTAATGTTAGTAACATTTTTTGTCTGGGGCACAAGAGTATTCAGGTTTGCAGGTTGCACGAGGAGCGCCCAAGCACAACGCATAGAAGAAGTCTTGTTTGGACTTAAAATCAAGCGAGCGAACAAAATTATAGTGTTAGCGGTCCTGATCCATCCATATGAGTAGATCAACTATTGGCGGGAAGTCACAGATAGAGAAGATGCGTCGAGGATAGCGCAATGGATAGCGCCCACATCATGTGCGGGCATGGATGGTAGTCATTCATCCAAAGGACATGTGGTGCAAGATCTGGTCATGTCATCTTTTTGGCAGTCGTGAGTTCAAAGGGTGAAGGTTTTATGTCGTTATACATCTCAAAGCCCCGAACCCCGAAGTGTCGATAGTGCCTGAGATCGGGCTCACAGCATCATCGGGTGAGTTCAGAGCCGTCAGATCTAGGGGGATGCGTTGCGCCAACTCAAGCCATCTCGGTGTTTCACTCATCGTGGTTTCAAGGGATGGGGATCAGCCCCTTCCTATTCATGAACACCGAAATCTCCTTTGTGAGTAAGCACAGGGTCACAGCTCGTGGCCACCTGGGAAAGAAAAGAACTGTGCAAAAGGAGCCAAAGGCATCGGGGCTAGCTGTCGAAAGGATCATCGTGATCTCCATGCGCCATCTGATGTGACTTCGATCCTGGTCCTCGTTGAAGAATTAAATGAAGGTGAACAGAGGTAGTTGAAACCTCAGCTCACTTATTGAATGCGAGGTATGGAGGTTCCGGCAGACAATCTGCCCGAGATGGTCCTGTACACTGATTTTCTCCAAAAGGTCATGGTCGGTCCTCATATGACTAGAGAAAGTCTGCACATGCCATGTTGGCCTTTAATGTTGCTGTTATCTTCCCTGCAGGAGCCATGTGCAGTTAAGGTGGCGTCTGATGAAAGTTACCCATCCAAATTCGGCTGAGGGGACACCATGCCTTGGATGACTGAACATGCCTCTGATAGGCGAATTTTGCTGAGTATATAGACTCAGTCTTTGTATTTTGTAAGGGGTCGATGGTTGAGCTAGGCTCCCATTCTGTAAGTTTTGATGAAGCGTTGGTCGCTCTGGTTAATGTATAAGGCATTTGAGACTTCTTACTTTATGGATGTCAGTTTCTCTTCCATCTCTTTGTATATTGTGTTAGAACAGCTTGGAATTGGAGGATCCAGTCGAGTTGTAGCTGTTATAGGATGATATAGGTTGGATCACTGTAACAGTTTCATTTTTTCTAATCGGTTCCTGTGATTTTCTTAGCACTGAACGACTTGGAATTGGAGGATCCAGTTGAGTCACCCCTCAGCTCCTTGAAACTCTGGACCAAGAGGATCTTGGCTTCTGAGTTTTTCTTCCTCAAGCTTCCGAAGGCCTGTTTCCCGAAGCAGTCTTGCTCACCCTTCCCACAAGTCTTCCATCTACCACCCTTTAATCATTTACTAACAGAAGTTGGATCAAGACCTCCCTTGCTATCTACATACCAGGCCCGGTTTCCTGAGTTAAAGTTGTACCTTCTTGAGTCTTTATCCATTCGATCACCCATTCAAAACTATCGTGACATAAAACTGATGGACGTCGGGCTCTGCTCCTACAAGAAATACAGGAGTGACTTCTGACGCTAACACAATCTTTGGAAGTTCTCAATGTTCTCTATAGCTGAACCCTTCTGCTTTAGATTTATCAATTAGCTAAAGAAGGTATTTCTCCTTGTATCCTCATAGTGTGCTATCATTTCTTCCATGAAAATTTTCCAAGTGACGATTGATTTGTGAGAACAAAGCCATCGATACCATACAAGTTGATTGGGTTCTAAATATAAAGAACCAATTGGTACCTTTTTTGTATGTGGCACATTATGTAGATCAAAGAATTGCTCCATCTGAAGTATCCATGTGATTGGGTCCTTGCCATCAAACTTCCTCATATCGATCTTAGGAATGTGGTTGGTATTCAACCCAAAGTTGGAGTTTCTCCATTCTTGATTCATATTCCTTGTGTCCTCATCATGAATTTCATGAAACACATCATCACTTTTAGGTTTCCTCTCTATTAGGAAATTTTTCAATCCTTCCATGATCTCCTTTTTTAAACCATCCATCTTAGTATTCATTATTGCCTCCAATTCATCTTTTGTTACTGTCTTCTTTTGTAATTCATTTATGTCCTTACACATTTCTTCACCTTCATAAAGAGTCCAAGTAGGACTATCTGGAGACTTATTTTGTGTATAATTTCCCTTTTTGGGTGGCATGTTGGCCAAGTATCACTTTTGAACCTTGATTTTGAGGTGGTTTTGCTAGACAATATTTCTTCTACTCTATCTCCAAAGTTTCGTCTCTTATGGGTATGAAACTATCTTTTTTGTAGTTCTCTAATATTTCTTCTTTGCAATGCCATAGGTCTAATCAAAATTGGATGTGCCAAGTGGAATTTACGGTAACTTCCCCACAACTTGTTGATTTTTGGCCTTTCTAGGAGATCTCACTTGTATAGCATTCCCCACATAAAATAATTGATATAAAATTCTAGAAATCGTACTAGAAATACTATGCATTGTCCACTATCCAATGCAACTAGTCTCACTCAATTTGGATACTCTAGGAAGAAGTTATGATTGTTTTACCTGGAACACCTGCTTGAGACTAGTCAATAGTACTAGTCAGATACCCTATCTTCCATAGGGTGTATCTACAAATGTATGATGACCCAAAATATGAAAGTTTTACCACAGATACCTTACTAATTTATGTGAATAGCCTCTGGATTTTAGGGTCTGAAACATTACATAAAAAAATTTATAGTGAAAATTCTGCAATGACTCAATTCAGGATGATTCTATAACCCTATCTTACACATGTTGTATCTCTGAAAGTATAAGGCATCAAGAGCTGAAATTTTAACCCAACGTACCTTGATCTGTCTACTAAATATCCTCCAAGTTGTTCCTTATAAAACATTTTAGAAAAAAATTATAGCAAAAATTCCAAGGCGTCTCAGATGTAGCAACGAAACCCCAATACCTTGAGCTCTGATGCCATATGTTAAGAACCAAATATCAATTTAGCATAGAAAAACCTCAGAATAAGTACTCAACACCTTGAAAAAGATATAAATTCATGTAATAATCCTCTTCAAGGAGGCAATGCCCACATAAATGTCCAAATATAAGATGATTCCAAATGAAAATGTCTCCTTGGTATATATAGGAGACTAGGAGGTACAATTACAACTAATGGACTGAAGCCGGCATAAATAAAATAACATTACTAATGTAATATGACCTAATTAAGGGGTAATGAGCCACTATTTAGGGCTTAACAAAAAAGTGGTAAGATCTTAAAAGAGGTAAATCTTTGTGCTTTGACAAGAGAAAGATAAGTGAATTTTTTTGTTTTGAAAGCATGAATTTAAGTATGTTTAATAGATTTTATCCTAGTTTGGAGACTAGGGCATAGTTGAAAGAAAGAGGTGATATGAGCAAAGTTAATAGAAATGAAGAAAGATACGTTATTCCTATGCATAGAAATAATTTTTGGACTAATAAGAGGATCCATGAACCTAGATTTTTTTTTTGTAGAGTGCAGGTCTAGCACTGTGATCCTAGTGCTCAATATAGAAGAGGTTGGGGAACATTTAAAAGGAAAAGAGGATTGACATTCTGCTATAATTTCATAAAACTGGGGCATCTTGCTAAGGAATTCCCTAGCGTAGGTCCTATTTGTCTTTGTTGTAAGATTGTTGGTCATGAGGTTGATGATTATCCAAGGATGATTGCTAAAGTTGAACGAACAAACATGAGACGATAAAAATATGAAGGAATTCAAGAGATGAAGGGTATGTTAGAGAATCATAAAGGGAAAGCTTAGACTACGCTATTACAGTTGAAAGAAATGATGGATTTTCACAAAGATGTCAGCTTACCAGAGATCCTGAAAGTAAAACAATGCATAAGTGCAAGAATATAAGACTTCGACATAGACTGTGTCTTGGATGAGGAAACACAAGTGAATATTATGATAGAAGACACTTGGGAAATTTTGGGAAAGCCTACTGTGGTACCTTCATTGGGAAGGATAGACTTGTTTAAGGGAAAGATGATAACCTTATGTGTAATAGTTACTAATGTACCTATTATTATTCATGGAACATCCACTCAAGAGGAATTTGAAGTCATTAAGTTTGTTGAGAACAATGTCCCTTTCCCACTTTTGTTAGGTAAGACTTGGATTGAGAAGGATTAGATTAGAAGGAAAGACAAGGAAGAAGCTATAGAAAAGAAAAAGCAAGAAATATGGGATTTCATAGCTAGAAAAGTAGATCAACTAATAGAAGAACGAGAGGATAAGTCAAAGCAACATAACAAAGTAACAACGCAGGAGGGACAGAAGGCAAGAGAATTAGTTGTCAAGGTTGAAAGAATGCAATAAGGTTTGAAGGACCTATCCATTCAAGAAAGAAGTATATCCACCCAAGAAGTATTAAGAGGAGGTATATTAACTTCAGACCCTTTAAGGGTACATCAACAGTGCAAAGTCACTATGCTAGGGGAATATAAGAATAAAAATGGAAAGAGGATTTCAGAAACAGTTAGAGAGACTCAGATCACATGAAAGAAGGAAAGGAATCTCAATAAAAAGAAAGCTAAGTTGGAAAAGCTACAATAAGCCACAGAGAATAGATGGAAAACTTCGCAGACTGGAACCTCGTAGGAGGCAGGTTCGCAGGATTTGAACCTCGCTGGAACAACAGGTCCGTGTAGTACCTATTGCGTTACATATTACAAAATTGGGGGATGAACTAGCCCAATTGAGAAGACTTGTAGATGTGACATATGCTCGAATTTAGAAAGTCCATGAAGAGAAGGAGAAGGCTACAGAAGCCTTGAAACAAGAGAAAGATGAAGCCTTAGAACAATTATGAGTGGTGTAGTACAGTGTAGCTACCTATGAAAGTAAGAGAGAAGAGTTTTAGGCAATGCTCTAGGAGGAAAAATCCCATCTACAGAGAAAAAAGGAGCAGTTTCTTGTAGAACGGGACACGGTCAAAGAGGTAGTGAGTAAAGCATGTCACTATGTGCCATGATTGGCACATGAGGACCAAGAGTCAGTCGAGGCTCAAGTAGTGAAGCTCACTGAGACTATCCAATATATTCAAGCCAGGATAACAAAATTGGAGGCCCAAGAAGTACCGAGCACCCCGCAGGAGGTGCGTGACCAGAGGGAGGAAACCGCTAAGAACACAGTAGTAAGGATAAGAGCCCTTGCCTCGAACTGCAAACAACTAAGTGATAGAAGTGCACAGACATATCAACACCTCGCCGAGGATCCAGAGCTAAGAAAGCTGGAAGCACAGCGATAGGAGGTGCAACAATAGGAATTTTCCATGCAGGAACAGATGAAGTTGCTCAACGCAATTGAAAGAATGAAAATATTCCAGGAGAAGCACGCAGTACAGAAACAGATCACTTCCCTCCAGAAAAAGATCATGTTCTTCTTGAGTGAGAAATACAGAATCATTATCATTTATTCCCATCAAATTTATCTGAACATCATCAAGGTATTCAACTATTTCTTCCCCTTCATCAACATAATTTTCTTGAAATGGAGGCCTAATCTATTGATCTTGACCTCTTTTTTCTCTTTGTTCTCTTTGTCTGATTTGGGGTTGGTTTCTCCTAAAATTAGGATTTCAGATTTGGGGGCCAGGTTGATTTTCTCTGGGAGGAGTCCTATCAACAATGTCTAACCTGTCCATCATCCTTTCCATTGTTGTAACTAAAGTGTCTATTTTTGCATCAACAGAAGAGGTAGATGGTTCTTCTTTTATACTTACTGTCCTCTATGTTCTAAGTCTATCCCTCTTAGCTAACATATTGGCCTCTACACTCACATCATCTCTCTACATCTCTTACAAGGTTGCATGATTGTTTTCTCTCAATTGATAAGACATGTCAGCATCAAAACCATCAGGAAATTTAATCAAAGCTAAACCTTGAGGGGGTTTAATAATTGTTGGAATTGCACTGGAAATACTGTTAAATCTAGTGAAATAATCCGACGCACTTTCCCCAAGGGGACCTTTTAATACTTTCATATTTAGATAAAATATGAAGTGGATTTTTATTAACTTCCCATCTATTGAGGAATGATTGGTGAAAAGTAGTAATGTCATTTATACTAGCAGTTGGTAAGGCTTTGAACCATTTCCTGACTTCTCCATTTAAGATTTGGGAAAACAATCTCATTTCGACATCTTCCTCATCTACTTCTTGCAGGTCAAAAAAGGCATTCATCTTATCCATATGTTGTTGTGCAGTCATAGTTCCAATGCCATCAAACTGAGGAATCCTAGTTTGATAGTCTTGGGGCATATTATGTAAAGGAGGAAGAAAAACGAGGGGATCATATCTTGTTGCCATGATTAATATATGAGGATGGATAACAGATGAACTTGTAGAAGGTGTAGATGCATGAACTCCTATAATAGGCTAGATCACTATATATGAAGTTATTGGAGAAGTAGTGGAAAATATAGAAGAAGCAGGATTGGTAGATGTAGGATGAATCAATTGAGAATTAATAGATGATGTGGAAATGGTCAGGGAAGAAAGTTCAACAGATTGTTGAATATAAGCTTCATGTAAATCTTGATTGAAGTCTGATGCCAGATCTTGTAACTTGTCAAAATTTTGGAGGATTTGTTGATCAAGATTTGATTCAAAAGATTATCTTTCAAATGTGCCAGGTTTTAGAATATCTTGATTTAATATTGTTTCATCCACGAAACTCTCCGACTTAGTTCTGAATATACTATACTCAAATGGTAGATCAAACTCAATATCCTAGATTGTCACAAATTTCTCTGGGAGAGGGGTTTCCCTAAGTGGGGAACTATTGCTCCCTTGACTTTCTACTAAACTTCTTTTCCTAATCAAATTTTCAGGGTCATCTAAAAATTTTATAGGTTTTGGGTTGGGATGAGATTTGGTGTGAATTATTTTTGGATCCACAAATAAATCTTTAAACACACGACTTAATTATTTACAAAGTTTACAACCTATGAACATTTATTTCTAAAGATTTGAATCCTTGATTTTCCAGAAATAAAGTTTTCTTACTAGGGAAAAGAATCTGTAGAAGTTGAAAAAAAATTGGTCCCCAGTATGGTCGCCACTATGTTATCACTCTGTAATTTCTAGAGTTTGTAGAAGAAACAACATAGGTAACCACAAAATCACTTTGGAAGCTGGGATCTAGCCCTGCCAGCGTCATGGAGGGATCTCTCTATAAGATTTAGATTTGTTTAGGTTAAAATATTAGGCTAGTTATGATAGTTCAGGATTTGTTTGTTTTGATTTGAATTGTTTGGTTGATTAAATGCTTAAATTACCATTGGGCTATGGGGTCTGTCTCTTAAAATAGGGATTGGTTTCAGTTTTTTATAAAGTTTCTTCATAGGGAAAGGTAGTTAAACTCTTTGGATCTTGTAAATTTGGATGAAGTGAATAGGAAGAAGTGAAAGTGATTCCATCAAGTAAAAGAGAAATTAAGAATTCGTTTTACTTAATTTTAGTTGAAAACATAGAAATCATTCAAAGCCAGAAACTGAGTATATTAAAATAAATTATGTTCTTCAACCTTCTTTTGAATAATTAGGATTAGAAACAAATAAGAATGATAATAGAGAAAGGAAAACATAAACATAGATAGATGCACTTCACCGACAATTTGACATGAGAATCCTGTGAAAGAGCCCTTTTTTATTATTGATCAATCTGCTTGAATCATATAGAATAACTTTCTTGGATGCAAAAATAAACCCTACATACTTCAAAATGAGAAGTATTTATACATTTACTTACAAAATATCCTGTCATAATTGATCGGGATATATTTTAGGAATATATAAACTAACTATATCTCTAGTTACAAAAATATAGGAATCTTTTAGATCTTTTCGAATTTCTAGCGTTGTTTTGATGGAAACTGTTGATAAACTGTCCCTTTGACTTCTTCTTAGTTGTTGGTCCTTGTTGTTGAAGAGTAGAACCCATATTTACTCAAGTAACTCGCACAATTTGTCCCACCTTTTTTAACTCGGGATTGATATTTTGAGTAATTTCCTGTAAATTCCATCCATCTCTATGTTTTTAGAAAAAGTGGGTTTGGTGATGAAAATATGTTTGATCTCATGATGAATGTTCAAATCAAACTGGTTTCCAGGAATGCTTTCCCAGTGATGCTTCCTTGTATTCCTGCGAATTTTGAATTATCTTTTTCCATTGTCTTTAATTTTTGGTTATAATCAAGCAAGGTGATTAACTTGTCATTTAACACTAATAAACCAGGTAGTCCTTTATTGTTTAGCACCTCAAACTTGTTGAAGAATCTATGCACACCTATGTCCATAACCTGACATTTTTCTTCCAATTGAAACATGAGGCCTTTCTTAGTTAGAAACTTTTCGATTTCCAAGATAGTTTCATTTATGTCCTCTATCTCTAACTCTTCTAACTCTTGTTTGTTTTTAGAATTTAGAAACCTGATGAGATCTGTGGCTTATGTTGGATTTTCTCCCAATTCTTCCTTAATTATTTCAATGACTCCTCTAGCTTTTTGAATTAACGCATGTTGCTCAAAGATAATTTGTATAGAAGGCCAAATCTCTGTCATGGATTTTTTGATGTCTATCCATATATTTTCCTTAGCTTGGGCTAAGGTATTAGCTATGGTTGTTTATTTTCCTAATTGTTATAGTCGTTGGCTAAGCCTCTGAGATTTATATATTTCGGCCTGATGAAATGTCTCGATCCTTGACTTTTGTTGCTGTAATGACTTTACTTCTTCTTGTAACTATGGCCAACTGTGCATTCTTCTTTTTTTCCTTGATTAACTTATCATCTCTACTTCCATTTCCCTAATTTGTGCATTTTTCTCCATAATCAATTTGAGCATTTCTTCTTTTTGGCTCTCTGTCTCAACCACCTCTTTAGTCTGTGAATCCTTTGTTATTGGTAGTTTCAATTGTTTCCTGAGTGATGCTATGCCAACATTATTCTTCTTAATCAACTCCTCTTCTTCTTTTACATTAGATGGGTCATATCCAATCTTGAGTACTAATTCCTCTAATGATTTTATCTTATTATCCATGGCCAAAGAAGAGATCTTTTCAATCTTCAATTGAGACTAGATATTAGTCAGTGATACTTGTAATTTGGAAGCTGTCATTGTAATGTTTTTCAGGGTTGAATAAATCATCTCCCCTGTTTGTCTGTGCATATCCATTTGATCAATATGATGGACATCATTTATATCAAATTCAATTAAAGTCTTCTTGTAATCAGTTGTTGTCTTTGGATAGGGGGAATGTGCCTGTAAGAATGCCATTTTCATTCTTCCCTTATCTGTCTCAAAAGCTGACAAAACTTTGTGCTGAGCAGTAGAAGTTTTTTTCCAAAATTGAGTATAAGTACTGCTTTTGAGAAGTTCATTCTTTTTCTTAATTTCCTAGACTTGGTTTGGTCATGAAAATTGGTATGATACGAGTAGTTTGGATGATATAAATGATTTTTGGTTACACCCAACTAGCAAGGTCATGTCAATGTTGAGTGATGGTTAGATTCCCTAGGTGGTTATATGGATAACCATGATGAACAATATAAGAATGGGAAAGTGGAAACTAGAATAGGCTAGTGACAATTAGCATGGAAACCATGTTCAAGTGTGGGAAAACATAAGTGGCTCTTCACTGCTAATTTTCTTGTTCGTCAATTCCACAAAACAAACATCAATAATTCAAGTTGAGAGATTGTAAGGGCTTATGGAAACCATGACAACTCTTTCCCAATTGGAGGCATCACATTTTATTAGATGGGGTCTAATCATGATGTACATTGATTTTTTTTTAAGGTTATACATGTTATCTGGTTTATGCATGACTAAATAGAATTGACTAGATAACTAGGGCTAAGATCTTCTTCTTAAGAAAAATGGCAATGAACCTAAGATGTACATCATTGGAAAGGATGTCTAACTCATGTAATGTTTTGGACGAGGAAATGAAAGAGGGGGAATCAATGGAGGGGAAGGCAGTTAAGGGGACTTTGTAAAATGTAGATGTGCAAGGAGAAACATTGGTGGAAGGGCAAGCAATGGTGGTGGTGGTGGCAATGAAGGAGATGGATTGGGTGGTATAAGATTACCAACTATTTTTGGATGACAAGATTCACATGACCCGTTTTGATGGATACCTATACCATACACCTAACCCCAGCACATAACCCACATAAGTATCCCATGCACAAAACCATGAGACCTAACATGCACAACTAACCCATACACCTAACCTATGTAGTTAAATCATGAACCTTAGGCACATTTAACCTTAGGCAAATTTCTATTATTTCTACTTTATGAAGGTTTTAGGAAAATGTTGTGTAATTCATCCTTTAAACCTAAAAGGTGCTACTATTTTCTCTCGATACTTTCTCCTATTATACCATTTATCTCAGGGAATGGTAGAAGCTTAGATGCTTTGAACTAGTCTAATGGATATGTGAGAAATTTACCAAAGTTTACGAGCTATGTTCATGTAAAGGAAAATCACTCATTGTAATTTTGATGGTTGGGGAATATTTTGAGTTGTAGTTGTAAATGCAATGTATCTTTACTTAGAAATTTGTTTTTGATATTTTGAACTAGTGTCTCAAGATTCAAATTGTCATAACTTCATAAATAAGTGGATACAAATCCTTCCTTAGGAGTTTGAGTTGATTTGTTTCTTTAAATTTTTTTTTGCAAAGTTTACATTGTGTAAACTAGAATTCATACCTTAATTTCTTAATTTCTTTTATTAATTAAATAAAACATTAACATGATTTTAAGAAAAACACTAGATATAACTATTCTAATTATTCATTATATAATGATTTTAAATTTTATCATTATATTTTCATTCCATATAAAAAATTTAATTTTTAACATTATATAAAGATTTAAAAATTTAAATAACACTATTCTTATGATTCCCAAGGAATTAATCTTAGAAAAAAATTATAAAAAAAATCAATAAAAATAACAAATTCACAAGACACATTTAATATAATTAAAATATTTATTAATTAAATTACAAACTTAATATTTATTATTTATTAATTATTTGTTTGTGTGACATGAGACCCTCCCAAAGCAATTTCAGTGCTAAAATTTATTGAAGTATATACTATTATTGGATGGCAATGACTACCCAATGAGAAGCCTATCTATGTATATTGCCAATACCTTTGGGAACACAAATACATAATCCAATATACCAAGATTTGTGAGTAGTTCATGACACCATTATACACATTGACCTTTCATGAACCAGCACAGTGCATGACCGAAAAGGCTATGCAGATTATAAGTGCTAATTAGTGACTAGTGTGTGACTAAAAAAGGCACCTTCCTTAGAATATTTGGATCTAACAAGTCTCCACCCCTGCTGCCATATCATCTATATATATAGAGAGAGATATGATAATATAATTATTTTAACTATAAGTATAATTATATTTTTTAATAAATTGAAGTTTTGAATTTTATAGAGTTAAATGAAATTATTGATAAAATAGATTTAAATAATAAAAATATTACATTTCAAAAGATTTAATCTTTTTCTAAATAAATATAAGATTAAATATCCTTTTATTAAAATTTAACATACATTAAGGATTGCAAACTTCATTTAAAAAAATATTTTCATTTCTTTGAAATCTATTGGTCTTTCTTTGAAATCTATTGATATTTCTTAAAGTAAAAATACATTCAATTTCAATATTTATTTATTAATTAAGTGAATTTTATAATTTCAATATTTATTTATTAATTAAATGAATTTCCTAATTTCAATATTTATTTATTTTAATTTCATTATTTAAAAAATTTATTACTCTCAAAAACATTAAATCTATAACCCTTATAATAGAGATGTTGCCACATTAATGAATAACACTTATCTCGAGATGTTGCCTCTAAACGCTCTATGCATAACATCTCAACTCCTAACCTCCATCACGTGTCTCTCCAGAAATAAAATTTGAGATTAAAACCTTAAAACTTCACAAAAAGCAGTGGTTGTTTTTCTCAACGGAAAATTCTCGAGTGGAATCAGAGAGCGCGCCCTAAGAAAAATTCTCTTCGAGTGGAATCAGAGAGCGCGGCCTAAGAAAAATCGACCCAGCCGTTACAGCCTACTCGATCATGGATATAAAGAGGTTCATCATTTCACTGCTTTTATCGATTCTGCTCTCTCCCTCTCCCGCAGTGTAGTGGTAACGCTGTTGTGTGGACTCTGGAGCGCTCCTGGTTGTTTTTTGTTTTGTGTGATTCTGAATGTGAATGTTTTGTGTGTTTTTCTGTGGTGGGTTCTTGTGTGTTAGTAGTGTGATAGGGGAGAGAGCACCAACATTCGTACATTTGTAGTAGGTGCACGTTTCGATGATCAGACGACCGGGTGAGTAATGAGATTTCCTTATTTTTGTATGTACGTCCTCCGCTATTTTTTGTTAGGTTTTTGTTGGATTCATTAAATTTCATTTGGCTTTCATGGTATTTTGATGCTGATAATTAATTTCCTCATAGGATGAAAGAAAGACAGAAAGTATTTTTAACGTACACGAGGCTAAAAATAGCCTATGGGACAGATTGTTTTTCCATCTGACTTTTGTATTCGGCCCTTTTCCTGTGAAGTTTTACAATAATCGCTCCCAGCTTCTCAACACACTCTTTG
>JZKD02S1882313.1:160014-174271 GCA_000966675.3 Picea glauca | reverse complement strand
CAAATACCTTATGACTCGCACCATAGCAATTGCTTCAATAGGGGCATCCCCTGTTTCACTTAACAAGATAGCATAAGGAACTGCACTTTTAATTTTGAATTTGTTTGTAATCAACCACTTCTAAATTTTCTCAATTTGTTTCCACTGCATATCGATTGTGCTACTGGCCCATAGTTAGCAACCGTAGAGGATCACCGGAATCACTAGAAGCCCAAAAAGAGTTATAGTGGTTTTCCAGTCCCACGGCTCTGCCTCTCTACACCTGTTTTGAAAAGAATAAAATGCTTTCCAACCCCCTAAAGTTCTTTTCTTTCTACAACCATCCCAAGTTAAATTTCTGTTGAAGTCAATTCCGAGGTATTTGTAGTCTGCAACTTCCTCCAGAATGTTTCCTTCAAAGTAGAACTTATGTTGGTTATGTTTTCTTCTGTTAGAGAAAACCACTACTTTCGTTTTGCTAATATTTACTTGCATCCCCACCCTTCTACAAAACTGCTCAAGGGAACATAAGTGCTCTTGCAAACCAAGAGTTGATTTAGCAATCAATATAAGGTCATCCACGTACTCACGGGCTTATGCGGCTGGCAGGTCTTATAGTGGTTTATTCTGCGACCGTCATTGTATTTTGCATTGCCATATACTTCTCATTTTCATGGGTTATGGGTTTTAACTCTTATTGTATTGAGGAATGAATGCTCAGGTTAGTGGTGAATGGTACAAGAAGACTGAAGGCGTAGCTGGAAAGGCATAGAAGGTACTTTACAGAGAATGCGTAGCGGTGTATCATTGGATGATACAATGAAGGTACCGTAAAGGAACAAAAGGTACATATATTTCTCTTTAATCTTTGGTGTACGCTTGAAGTGCTTCAAAGTGCCTAGCGTGCATCCCCATTTGATAACACATCTTTTACATAATATGTTGTGGAGTTAAGTGACGTGAGGTGAGGCTTGTAGATGTGTTTTTATTGCTGGTACAGTGAGCCTCCCCTCAGCGTTTGCCTGTGGGCAGGTATGTTCGAGTCTGTTGCAGTAACAGAGATCCTGGCAGAGCTTATTACTCAGGTTTGGATAATAAACCCTTCGAAGATATTTTTCTATAAATAGATGTTTGAAAAAATATGATATTTCTTTTTTTCATTTTTGAAGTTTTAAATTAATTATTTTGTTGCTCATCCACCCATTACTTCCATATCATTTATTAGGATATTAGATTGGGCAACTATTATTAAAATGAATTTGATTAATCTTTTTAAACCAGAAATTTCTTCTTTCAACTTTATTCAATTACAAAATGAATTAATTTGAATAAGTTCATTTCAACTTTCTATCTTATGCTAGTTGTATTTTTTGTTATATTTTTGTCTAAATGAAGGCATTTATGGATTTCCGCTCTAGACCAGGTTTTAGTAAGGATTTCTTTGTATGAGAAATTTTGCATTCATGTAATTTTTTCTTATAACAATAAATTCTATATAAGTGATGTGAATGAGCCCTGGTTTGTTTTGTTTGCAGGTTAAATAGATGAAATGACATGGAGGTGAAAGAAAAAACAATGAAGATTACATCAATCTTTTCATATTATTTTATGTGGACTTTGCCTATATGTTATGTGGTTGTACACACCTACTTCTCATTGAACTCATGTAGGTAGGTAGGGGAGGTACACATTTTGCCATTTTGTTTAAATGACCTAATCTAATTAGTGTGCTTCACATTATTGTTAGTGAGATTTATATTAGACTCTACATTAGCTAATTGGAGTATCTATAGGGTTGCCTTAATTTAATAATTATGTTTTCTGTGAATGTCACCAGGTATTGAGAACAAATATACAACTAGCCATGGAAACATTAAGAAGGCATATGGACTCTCCATGCTTAGAGAGATATGGCTCTTCCTTTGTCAAATCCCTCCTCTCCATTCTCTCAATTAGAAAGGCAGAGAGACAAACTAGAACAGAAACAGAAATGCGGGAAACAACAGTGGGGCTTCAATACCCTTCTTAGAATACCACAATGATCTAGATTATGGAGAGATTAAAATAAAAAATGGATCTCAATAGATCTCTAACTACTCATCAGAAAACTCTAACTTAACTAGAATTTAACTGAGGTCTAACTAAACTAAATTGGGTGTGCTGGTAGACAAGGGAACATGGGGACTAATTCTAACACATTTCTTTTTTCTGAGAACAAACTATAACATACTATATTCCTATTATAACCATGTTGTAGATTTGTTAACATATTACCACTATAGCCACTTTGTAGACTTCTTTACATTAAAAAGTTATTAAACTCATAAATTTAAACTCATAAATTTAATTTGTGTGAATGGTTATTTTAGAGTTAATAGCAAATGCTCGTCCTTTGTAGTTAATGCAAGCACCCTATGTAGACTTTTTCTACATATTTGATCTTTTCTATGAGCTTGTGTGGTCCTACATCATAGTTTTACAACTATTATTTTGTGCATTGCGGAAAAACACTCTATCTTGCAAACAAGAAAAGTAATTAGACCTTTTACACGAATACTTAGCCATAAGTCAAACACTTGGGATCATTGATGGTAGTTAGCTAATGTCTTATTCAGTTCACGACGCACCTTTGATGTAGGTTCCTTCGAAACTTGAGAGGGCTCAATACACTCTTGCAAATGACCTATTGTAGCCTCCTTTATCGAGATTCCCTTGCAGTGTCCACCCATAAGACCTCATTGTGTGTTGTTATCACACAGATGCTTACATAAGATCTCATAGTGCACCTTCCATGGCCCTCCAAAAGGACATTTTGGGAGGAGACCTCTCTCCTTTGCTAGTTTTCATGGTGAAATTACTTTTATTTTTCAAAATTAATCAATGAACTTGTAGGAAACAAATAGCCATTGAGCTCACTAGTTATAGTGAGTTGAGGAATTTATTTTTTTGTATTTTGTTTTGTGATAAGGAATGTGCTAGAATCACTCTACCTTTCCTCTCTATTTACTTCCATAGATTAGCTTAAATAGGATAAGCAAGGTTGAATGAGAGGAACCAGGTAAATGCACCATTTTATTTTCTTCTTTGTGGCATATAAAAGACATATGGGGTATTAAATCGAACCTCTTGAAACAAGAGTCAGATAAATAGACACGAGTGGTAGTCAACCAACCTCCTTTTCATCTATGCTTCGAGTTGATTTTACACCACACCTCTTGCAATGCATAGGATCACTTGAAACTTTATAGAGCCAAACACATAATCCTTCCTCAAGACTTTCCCTTACTTTGGCTGCACCCATAGGACCTACTTGCATATTGCTCTCACACAAACACTAAAATAGGGAGCGCATTGCGCACCCCTTTTAAGGACCTCTTGTAGAACCTTTTGCGACCTATGAATCTTTACTTGGTGTACGATTGCTTGAGGATATGATTGCATGTCTTGATGGATGAAATTATTTTCCTTGATTTGGACTTGAGTTTAGCACAACATATATTCACTCTTGTCTTTTTCAGGATGGTGGAAGGTGAGGAAACCCATGACTTCTTGCAGTGGCATGGGTTGCAAAGAACTCTCATGGTCATCTTGTTTCTAGTGCTCTCCTTGGTTGTCCAATGGTTACTAACAACACAGTCGAAACTCTCTTCCTTTTTCCTTTTGATGCATCATGTATGTCCCTTTTCCCTAATGCAACCCTTTTATTAAATCTACTATGGAAAAATTTTGGAGGCACTTAACAACTTCAACTTTAAACATATCAATAGTCAACATTATTTCATTTTTTCCATTTGTTTTCTTTTCCATCATATGCTTGTTAGTTCAACATTGTTGGCATATCTGATTGATTACCTTCTTTAGATTTAACTATTTGTATGATTTTCTTTTCCTTGTTGTTGGTCTTTGACATTTCGAATTTTAGATTGCTCGTGAGAATTTTTTTGTTGCTTCTAGTTTAATTGTTGTTTACTTGTGTGCTTATCTTATGCTCATGTCACATGTACTTAATGATGCCTTCTCTAGAATGTTTCTCCTATTGTGGGAATTTACTATAGTACAAAAATTCTACCCTCTTGATGGTATTTGGAGGTATCTCCAACCTTGCATAGTGTTTTGTCCTTCCTTTCTTGTCTCTTTTGGCAACTTCCTTGTCTAATTTAGATTATCAAGATTCTCCATTGTAGTTGGTTCTTTATATTCCTTCTCATATTAACACAATATTTGATTGAGTACCACTTTGACTTGGGACCTTCATCAAACCCCACCATGCAGGGCCAACCAATATTGTTTTCCTTAATTACTTGGTTTAATGTGTTTGTTGTATCCATTTAATGAAATTAATCTATTGAGGGTCCCTTGCCTTGGTTTAGTGTTGGTATTTGTGGGTGTGCTCACTTCTTGAAGGGGTCCATGTTCTTTTTTCACATTTTGGGCATTTTGGCACTTGATTTACTTAAAATTTTTCCTATATGTGATTTCTCCCTTCCATGGGTTTTGTTCTCTTGTTTCAAGATGTGTGTTTGTTTCCTTTAAAATAGAGAGTTTATTTTTCTTGCTTTTCTAGGAACCATTTTGTGAGCCATAGATTAGAGAGTGAATTTTTCCCAGGGATTTGTTTGTTGTCACATTTCCCTTGCCTTTTTTCCTATAAATTGGGCATGCTTCTCTTTAGTTTAGGGTTCCTTTTCCCTTGATCCTTCAACTCCTCTCGGGCACCTTTGATGCTTCACCTACACAATTTTGTTGGTACATTTTCCTTGCCTCTTTTTCTATAATTTTGGCATGATTCTCTTTAATTTAGGGTTCCTTTTCCTTTGATCCTTCAAATCCTCTCCAGTGCCCTTGATGCTTCACCTACACAATTTTGTTGGCACATTTTCCTTTCCTCTTTTTCTATAATTTTGGCATGATTCTATTTAATTTAGGGTTCCTTTTCCTTTGATCCTTCAAATCCTCTCGGGTGCCATTGATGCTTCACCTACGACTCCATGCAATTTTTCTTTGAAAAGTTTCCTCCACCCACTTATTCCCTCCTCTCTTTAGCTAAATAGTCCCATAACAAGTCTCAAGCTAGTTCATCCTTTTGATGTCTTTCCATGGGTTCAACTATTTGTTAGTTGGATCTAGTACTCTCCCATGGGGATTGTCCCTTCTTACTCCCTTTTAGTTTTCCTTTTGTGGGTGATTTCTCCTCCCAACCCTCCCACTCTTTCCTTTCTAGGTTCCATTACCCTGTCTTTTCACCAATGTGTCCCCCTTGTCTCCCAACTAATCCTAAATTTCAATTGGTGAACATTCTTGTATCTCTTCAATACTCTATATCTCCTCTCTTGATTTTGTGTTGGATTCTCTTGGGAAATAGGCCCTATTGTTCCTTCTCATTCGGAGACCCCATCTCCCCTCAATTCCCACCTTCCTAGGGTGTGCCAAATTTCTTGCAACTCTTTTGCATAGATAGTTCTCATGGTTACTCCAACCTAAATTGTGGGAGTCTGTTTACCTTTATTGTGATCTCATGGAGACTCTTTCCTCTTTGGTTTCCTGATGTCTTCCCTGAATTCCTTGTTATTGCAATGGTGCACCCTTTGTACATGAATGTTCTATAGAAGGTTTAGTATCGTCCTATCATTGTTAATAGTCTATAATCTCATACAAATCTTCTTTTGTGTCTTGCCTCCATCAACTCATTCTTTGCTCTTTGTTTTCCCTTTTCAGTTTTCCCTTTCTTAAAATAGGTTGTTCAACTTTCATAAACTGCACAACAAACCCCAACCTAACTTCCCATTGCCCCACAAATTTCATATCATCGGATGGGTTTTCTGATCAAATGAATGAGCTGAGCAATGACGAGGAAGGGGCATCTGAGGGGTTGTTGCCTCTGGAGAATGTTGGTCACCATCTCTGGGATCATTGTCTACAATGTGGATCATGAATAATAATCTCCTCTAGTTATCCCTAGGTGAGAGGGGGTAACCAAAGGGTACATTTTCACTAGGGTTATGATACAGGAGTTCAACAACCAATGCAACCAACATCTAGGTATGTAGAGGGCTTGGTGCTCTTGATTAAATGCCAGTTCCAAACACTCATACATGATAGAATCCAGTGGAAATGTTGCAATCCTACCAATCTTGAAATATGAAAACTGTTAAGTCTGTTGAATTTTGAATTGGATCTAAAATTCTACTCTCTCCATATGAAGTCTAATGAGGTTGGAACCACTCTCAAACAATCTGAAACAATTAATGGTAATGTTAAAAATTTAAGTAAAATGATAGAAAAGGAAAGATAAAGGAGAATGCCAAGAAAAGGAAAGACAAATGAGAATGTCAAGAAAAGGAAATATAAAGGAAAATGCCAACTTTTACTTTAAAAATTTAATATCACCATTAATTACCAGGGTTAGGTATTTTGTGGTCCCTAGATGCATCGTACAAAACTGATCAATTTGGTGATTTAAGGTTGGTTCTAGTACAGAACTGGCCAGTTTGGTATGGAACCAGCCTTAACTAGTCCAAAATGTCGAACTGGTCTGGTACTAAGCAGAAACTGGTCAGATTGGTCGATTCTGCCCATTCCAATATCACTGCTTAGTATGCCTTTTTAGAGGTGGCAAGGCTGATCTGATGTTTTTGTTGCACCCTAGTTATAGGTGTACACAAAAATTAAGCAAGGGAAAGGCCTGACATCAAGGTTGAAGATTTGATTATGAAATGGAAAGATAAAGGAAAATGTCAACTTTTACTTTAAAAATTTAATATCACCATTAATTACCAGGGTAAGGTATTTTGTGGTCCCTAGCTGCATTGTACAAAACCAGACAATTTGGTAGGTTGGTTCTGGTATGGAATTGGCCAGTTTGGTATGGAACCAACCTTAACCAGTCCAAAATTTTGAACTGGTTTGGTACGAAGCAGAAACTGGTCAGATTGGCCGATTCTGCCGATTCTAATAGAACTGCTTAGTATGCCTTTTTAGAGGTGGAAAGGATGATCTGAGTTTTTTGTTGCACCCTAGTTATAGGTGTCCACAGAAATTAAGAAAGGGAAGGTTCTGACATCATGGCTGAAGGTTTGATTATATTGTTAAGGGTCTTTTCATTCGTGTAATTTTCCCCTCATCTTAGGTATATGTTTCAGCCTTTGTTTAGGGGAGGATGCTTCAAATTTGTTGCACCCTAGTTATATAGGTGTCCACATAAATTAAGTAAGGGAAAGGCCTGACATCAAGGTTGAAGGTTTGATTATATTGTTAAGGGTCTTTCTGTTGGTGTAATTTTCCCCTCATCTTAGGTATATGTTTCGGCCTTTGTTTAGGGAAAGATGCTTCAAAAATATTTTTTGAGTGTGTTCTCGAACAATGAATTGCCTTAGAAAACAGTATGTTGATTGTAAGGATGACATGACAATAGACTTTCAGTACTCACAATGTATTGTCTTACAAAGTAGCTCCCAGATTAAGGTTTACATATGGAGAAACAACCTATTTAAGAAGGAATTGTTGTAGGACTTGTTTTTAGTAGGCTCCTTATGAGAACATAATCATGTTGTACTGACCCTATCTTACAGGATAAGTGTATGGATGATTGAGAAGGAGTTGAGTGCTCTTTTGAGGAGCCTTTTGCGGCCAGACGTAAAACAACTCAACAAGTTCCCCAAGCATATGAATAGTCCCCACAAATATCATATAATAGACATAGAAGCACGAAGGCATTTAATGTTTTGCTTCTCTTCATAAGAACATTCACTGGTTTGGGTCTTGAAAAATAGAAACCACCAACATCTAAGAATTGTAGTAGTTTTTAGACCTCTATGACAGAGAGGATGACTCTTGCCTTTCTTCTACAAGAGATTTAGAGCATTTATGGGAAGTGCAGTTCTCTAGGAGTCTAGGTGGGCTTCTTAAACATTGAAGATCTCAAAAGGAGTTTGCTTTTTAGGGTCAGAACCTAATAAGTCGAATAGGGGAAGATGTGCCATCTTAATCTCGAAGCATACTATCCTTAGCATGAATTGTCTTATTCTATTTCTATCTCTAAGCTACGCCCTACTTAACACATCTTTGTACTTCTCCTTGTTTGGAAAGTTTGACTTATTTACCTAGTTGGAGTTGCGTGCAAGTGACCACTTAAGAAAGTTTGAAGGGCCAATGCTATAACTAGCTATTGGTTACCCAATGGAACCAAACCTGTATGTGACTGGCTTTTCCTTGAGGATTATAGTAGGAAAACTACTACTTTTGGTGAGGTCTACCTAACTAAACAACAACTATAGGACGAATTTGTTGATTTGAGGAAAGAGTTGCATTTTTTTGGGATTATCACAAGGAATAGAATGATTTGCAAACCAACATTGAGGGGATTTATTCTTAGTAGGTTTTTTCAACAAAATTAGTAAGCTATATGTTTTCCACAAGAGGCTTATTTCAAACAATAGCTTTAAAATCTCAACCAAATATCAAAGTAAAACATAGTTTGCATGCTTATTTCAAACAATAGCTTTAAAATCTCAACCAAACATCAAAGTAAAACATAGTTTGTAGGCATGCAGAGCTTTTCAAATTTGGCATGCTTTTATTGCTTTCTTCCACTGGAAGTTAGGGTTGGTTTGAGCTTCTATATATACAGAGAGAGGAGTTTAGAGGGTTAGATAGTATTCCTTGAACAGTTTTACAACAACATAACTCGTCATCTTCTCACCTATCAGTTTTGACAATCTGCTTCCACCGTTGCATGCTACTATGATTATTACAGTCTGTTATATGTTTCCACTGTGATGTAATTCAATATCTTGAGGAACATATTGATTTGGTTCGACTATGCCTTGAATCTATCTCTTTGAATCTTTTGGCTGGATATTTGTTCGTTGTATTGCAATGTTTAGCTAGATTTAATACACTTACTTTGATTTCTTAATAATTAAGGTGCATATACTCTTCATTTTGTTTCTTTCATTTTACTGCTATAATTGACTAGGATTTTATCTCAACAACATTAAATTTCACTAAGAATTTACCCTTTCTCTTAACTGCTTTCGGGAATCTCAAGTGAGAGTCTTGTGTGTGATAATCAAATTAGGTTATACACATATTGGTTTTGTTTGTTTGATAGGAACACACAACCCCTACGGACACTCCCCCTGGGATTTGAAAAGAAATAATTTGAACGGAAGCATCTAGCAGTGACGGGGCTAGATGGCCTATAATTATTAGGCAGGTCTGTCGATGTAGATTTGCATGATAACATCGCTAAAAATAGGACAAGGTCACATTGACTCTATTGAAAATATATACAAAAGAAAAACAAGTAGTTCAGAAGCCTCGAATTAGGTGCATTGCAAACTATGCACAAAGAGTGTCGAGTTGTTGCTACAATATAAAACATGGTTGTTCCAAGATAGGCACGTTATGTGGTAAATAGTCATATGAAGGGAAAGACTAGTGATGGTCACCATGAGCATTCACAAGGGTGAACAAAAAATACATGAAAACGAGGACCATGGAAAGTATACTAGTTATTTCATAGAGTTAAAATCAAAGTCCTGGCTGAAGAGCCAAATGGGTCCACTATTCAATATAACATACATTCCAAACAAAGGCTATCATAGAATTTATAATGTTAAATTATTCGTTGTTGGAGGTATAAAACTTCATGATTGTTACCATTGGGAGAATAAAGGAAAAAGTAATATATATTTTTGACAAAAGTGAAGCTGAAATCAAAAGGGTTGAAAAGTGAAGTTACTGCCACAATAAATAAAAAAGTAGTTTTTTAAAAGATTTGAACTCTAACAAAAAGGATTATACTCTTTTAAGTCATCCAACATCTCATATTTCACTTTCCTTATTATTAAAAAGCAATTTATTCGATGAGGTGAAGTTAAAATGTATAAATATATATATTTTCTTAAGTTAAGGAAATATATATAAAGGATTTTTACTAAAAGGGGTATTCTATCCAACTCCATAGTGAAGCAGTAGGCCTTTTTCACCTTGTGCACCCACTTATTATTGAAGGAGATAGAGGTTTTGATATCAAAATATTTGTTCATATTGTTATCGCACAGTTTGTGGTTTGGGAAAAGCCTAACCCAAGCAACAAATGTGTGACACAACTATCAAAATATTTGTTCTTGTTATCGCACAGTTTGTGGTTTGGGAAAATCCCAAACCAAGCAACAAATGTGTGATACAACTGGGGACACTTATCACTGTCACCTCAATAGATACCCCCCTCCTTTTAGTGAAGGACAAGTCCAACACAAGGGAGGCTTCCTAGGTGACCCTAGGGGGATTGCAAGGGGAGAAGCAAGGAGCTAGAAGAACACCCCTATGGGTCAAGGTCTAAGATGAACTTGAGTCTTCAGGAAAGATTCTTTGGAATTCATAAATGGTTGCTAGGGTTGTGTACCTGTAAAACAGTGTTATACAAATCAAACCAAACCAATATATACTATTGTGATAAGCCCCAAGACAAGTGGGAAATCAACAAGAAACCTTGTTGTCCCAAAATTGCAGTAGTAAACAATGATATATCGGCAAAACAAAACTTACAACAGCTGCAAATCAGATCATCAAAGTCAACATATAATATTGGATAACAATGCTTGCAATTAGTAGATGATATTCCAATGTTTAAACCAAGACTTTGATAGCAAAAGAGGGTTGTAAAAGAGTGTTATGAACAGAATTTTGTAACAGTCCTATGGCTGTAAAAAACTTTTTCTACAACAAGTTGTAGCCATTCAAATTAGCAAGTAAACCACCCAAACAATAGCTTATTATCAATAGAACATGTATCGCAACTTACAAGTAATTTTCTGCGGTAGAAAAGTTGGAAAAGAGTATGAAAGAGTGAGTCTGCTGCAACCCTAATGGTTGTAGCTTAATGTTTATTACATAAACACAATCACTTAGCCAATCAAGTCTCCTTTTGAGAGCAAGAGAGCCAATATCATATAGAATTTAAATCCAAACTTGAACAATTTAATCTCTCAAATTTCATGTTTACCAATGCAACGATATTCAATCTGCAATGCAATTAGTGCCTTATCTATTGGGCTATGGAGTATCTTTCTTTCTCACAACCAAGTTAAAATAGGGTTTGATGATATTTTAGGGGTGTAAACCCTCTTACTCCCTAAAGATGATAAACCCTAGCAAAGGTTTTTCTACAAGGGTGACAACCTTCTTACTCCTTGTAGCAATCCTTAAGGCTTTGCAATGACAATAGCAGAAAATTTCTTGGAGGGTGTATGTTCTTATAATCCTCCTAGGGTTTGACAATATAACCTTGAAAGTAAGAAGAAAAACACAAGATTCCAATGATATATCAAGAAGAAGCATCCAAGCAAAGTTGCTAGCCTTTTTTTCAGCAATAGACAAGTGTATCATCCATAATGACAAGAAAATAAGAGAGAGAAAATGATCCAAAAGTCATACTCTCCCCAAAGTCATGCTAAAAGGGTGATGTCGTCTTCAAATGGGGTACAAATTCTACAAAAGTCATACTCTCCCCAAAAGGTGCAAAGTATTATCAATATTCATGCCTCCTCATCAAGAAGGTCACATCTTCTCATCAACATAGTGCCAACTAATCATCCAAGTACTATATCGACTCAAGCAAGTGTCACATCACCCTCAAGTATGACGTCTCGTCACATGTGCAATGTTGAAGGTCAAAATCACAACATCATCAATGAGAAGGGCTCCATATCCTCTCTAAAGAGGTGTACCATCATCATCAAAGCCACATCATCAATTCTAGCTGAAATGTTTTCAAGGGGTGTATGATGACATCAAGGGCTCAAGATGACATGCCAAGTTCCATATGTAGTGTCCTAGGTCAATAGTGAAACATCCTAGGTCCAAGAGATGCTGAGGGATGCCATGTCATCACAAGGCCTAACGCTCATCATCAAAGCTGCAATGACCTCAATGAAGTGGATGGGAAGCATCACCAACGTCCTCCAAAATACCACGTCAAATGGTGCACCATCATCAAGCAAGGGCTCAAAGAGTTAAATGAGACCAACCACCTGGATACAAGAGTTATTAGAATCATAGAAAGTGTCTCACAAGTTAATTCAAAAACCACGTAAATAATTCACATTGGGTATCTTTTTCAAACTTCACACTAGTTTATGACTTTATACAATTTGCCAAGTGACCCCTTTTCTCATCTCTCAATTCTGCATCTGCTAAATACAATTGTCTTTCATCCGCCATTTGTGAAGTAACTCTTAATTCCTACCCCCAAGTCACTTGGTCTACTTCCCATTCCCCCCAAAATAGATCATGTGCCATGAATCGATGGTATGACACAAACTACAAAGATCTCCATAACTAGCTTAGGCATGCCTTTTTCATGATCATCATTTTTATCCCATCCCTAAAGCTTCCTATCATTTCCTCCTTCACCACAAGAAAAACCTCTTCATTTCACAGAGGAGTCGTGACTTGTGTGATTCCATTCCCCCAAATTCTTATGGCACACTATCTTCCCCCGCTATTACCCCCTTTCGTCGTATCTAGATCTAGATTCCATGTCTCCCATATCTCCATTCTATATGATGTCCTTGGGTAGGCCCTAATTCAAGTTACCTCTCCCCCCCCCCTCTTGGTTTTATTCTCATACCAAGATATCTTGGATGTTATTTTTGTGATGAATACCAACAAAGCAGTCGATGAGGAAGGGTTTCAAGTAAAGTTCTTCAAGCATGGTCTTCATGCCTTGGATTACCACTTGGTCGACTATTTTAACCATGTTGTCCATATAGGTTTCTTTCATGCTTGGTCACATCACACACTATTCACTCGATCCATAAATTGGGCCCTGATGTAGATTGAAACAACCAAAGAACAATCATGGTGGGACACAACTTTTCAAAGCTATATGTTATTGTCCTTGAGGGGAGACTCTTTAGAGCTAGGGGACATGTAGGGTTCTATCCTACCCATCAAACCATTGATCACATCCTTGCACTTTGAGCCATCATTGAGGAGGTGAAACATTGCTCTTTGAAAGTCTATTTTTTCTTTGTAGACTTTTGGAAATTATTTGACTCTATTCCTCATGAGGCCCTATTCTAGAGGCTCAGAGGAATTGAAATTTCCAAGACACTCTTGTCCGCCTTCATGCACCTGTATGAGTCGATCGTTGGTTGTTTCCATATTGTACACGAGATGTATGACTTTATTAGAAGTACTATCAGGGTGAAAGAGGGGTTCCATTTGTTCCCCACCCTTTTTGGTATCTACATAGATGATTTAGAGTTATTTCTACATGATCATATCTAGGACGACCATGGATGCCACCTAGGTCTTGATAAATAATAATAATAATAATAATAATAATTTAATTTTAAGGTCACAAGCCAGACACCAATTTGGTGTATGAGACCCCCTTGTTTGTGGGACAAGGGACCTCCTCCACGCAGGATTTGACTACTAAAGTCTACTGAGGTATACATACCCTACCCCCCTCTGGTATCTACATAGATGAGTTAGAGTTCTTTCTACATGATCATATCTAGGATGACCATGGATGCCACCTAGGTCTTGATAAATAATAATAATAATAATTTAATTTTAAGGTTACAATCCAGACACCAAATTGGTGTATGAGACCCCCTTGTTTATGGGACAAGGGACCTCCTCCATGCAAGATTTGACTGCTAAAGTCTACGGAGGTATACATACCCTACCCCTTCTGGATTTGAACTTGTGACCTCTTAGGAGGAAACACATTTTTGTTCGACAACATACGTATTCTAACAGAGGACAAACACCTTCAGTAAACACTCACAAAACTAGATCAAAGATCAACACATCAATGTTTTGATGTGGTAAAACCCCTACGAGGAAACATCCACGGCCCCAACCAATGCGGCCACTTGGAGCAGTTTATTAATGCAAAAGAAAAAGATTATAGAGATATTTTAGAAGAGAGTTTCTCACAATCCATCATCGGCAAATGACCCTCCATGCTCTTTAAATAGAGATCATGGACCAATCAGGTGTTAAGACATAGATCAATGGACATTAAGATCGAGGAGAGTATGATACGTCGGATCACTCTATGTCGGGAACATATTGCGACCGTTGGATTTCCTAACTACAAATGCATACTAAAGAAACACACTAAGAAACACACTTTTACCTATGGACACATTAGACCAAGTAGATCTTAACTAACTCCTAAGTTTCTAAATATCCTAACATCCCCCCTTAAGAACAACTTGGGATAGGATTGAAGGATTTACAATGTTGACACAATAGG
>JZKD02S1882313.1:103573-124900 GCA_000966675.3 Picea glauca | reverse complement strand
ATTGTAACAGAGCGCTGCTCGATTGGAGGTTGCCCCCTCGAAGAGGCCTGTGAACATTGTTATCTGAATCAAGTGCTATTTCTGTTCAAGTGCTATTTTTGTTGCTATTTCGTATGTCATTTCTGTGTATTGTGAAGATTATGCTGGATATTTTACTGTTATTCTGTTATTTCTATCATTTCGTTCTTGTTTTTCATATTTTATATATCTGGTATCTTGCAAACACTCAGTCCAATCCTGGTCTTCCTTGGTAGCACAATTCATAAGTAGCAGTGCCACGCAAATATCTAAAACCCTCTTTATTGATGTCCAATTCTCCTTCCCTAGTTTTGACATATCTGCTCAGAACTCCCATTGCATGTGCAATGTCTGGTTTAGTATAAACCATTGCATACAACAAACTGCCAACCACATTGTTATCCCCCCATTTCTAGGGATAATTAAGGAGATGATGTCTCGAGGACCTTAGGTTGCAAACACGGAGTACTGAGAGATAGACTAGCCAACAGAGCCCCACATCACACTGCTCATCACCATGATATCGATGGTTGCATCATTCACTACATCAACTTGGCTCACAGAGGATAACAAGTCTTGCTCCATGAGGTAACGAGTCCAGGCACCTTAAGGAAGTAGAGCTAGCCCCCTGTTGCCCAACATTTTACCTTGGAGGCTCAAAATGTCACCTTTAGGGCATGACGTCACACTTGGGGGCTAGGTTTTCATGAAGGTGGTGATGATTTGATGATGATTTGGCATGTTTTGGTGAAGAGAGAGACTCTTGCCATGCATTAGAGAACTAAGTGGCTTTGTCCATGGCCTTTGGAGGCCTAATGACTTCTTCTAGTGGCCAAATGTCTCACTTGGAGGCTAATTAGGGCTCAACGTCATCCCTTTTAGGGGAATCTTTTTGCAAATTTGAATTTTGAAAATGTAAAGAGGCAATTAGAAGAGGTTGGCCTCCCTAATCGTGTTTTACCCTAATGTAATGTGGACAAACGTTTTAGGCAAGACCTCCTATAAATAGAGGCTCATTTGAAATTTTAAGAGCAATGCATAGGCTCACTTGAAACTTTACAGAGCCAAACACATAATCCTTCCGCAAGACTTTCCCTTGCTTTGGTTGCACCCATAGGACCCAGGGAGAAAACTACCCTTCCTTGGTGCCACACCTTTCAACTCTTCATTGTATTAATTTCACCATTCACAATACAATATATACAATAGTTTAGGTATTCGACATTTACCAAAATCGTAATCCCCTAATGCAGGATTAAATTAGAAAACCACTAAAAATAGCAAAAACAACTGGGGGAGGATCGTCAAATCCGATAGCCCCCACAACACACATGCAAAGAATATTGATCAACCATTGGGTTCTAGAAAGGAACAATTGCCCAATGATCACACTCCTCCATCAAGGCATCACATCTCACTTCCTTAAAACAAATAGAGGGTTCACAAATAGAAGAAATCAATGCAATATGAGTAGGTATATTTCCTAGTTGGTATACTCGCCCGTAATGAAGTTTTGGGTGCTTCATGCTCATGTGTATATTGTAATATATGAGTAAGAAATATTGACTTCTTGCACGTTGGGTAGTAGGTGAGGGATTATCCATCCCCAATCTCACCTCGTCCACTCTTGAATTTGACTCAACTTTTACCTCTTAATCAACCTCTAGAATAACTACCCCTTCTCTCCTTTCAATCATTGAAGGAGAATCATCAAACTTCACATGTTTTCTCACCACAGTTTTCCACATTTCGTTGGAATATGGATCTTGTAAGCTTTGGAAGTCTCACTATATCCCAAAACATGATATGCTATCATAACATCTCGAACCTTTAGAGGATGTTCACAACCTGTGAATATGGAGCATAACTTTGGATTGTAGACCACCTACCTAACTCTATTATCCCTCACTTTTGCATCACGGGCCCAAACTGCGAAGAACTTGTAATCATTTTTATGTTTCCCATGTACCTCAAAACCTCTGACCACTGAAGCATCAACCTCAACACAGTCAACTACCTCATCTTGTGAGAATCCTCTAGTAACTAGAGCAAGAGTCTCATCAAGGTCAATTCTCTCTCCCCGAGAGAATCCTATTGCCATGATTTTTTCTTTGTATTTTGAATATCCCATCTGTTACAAGCCTGGAATCAATCATTGAATCCACAATAGGTTCACAACTTGTCTCCATTACATCTTGCCATGCATGATCTACATATTCCTCTTTAAATCTAGAAAGCTCATCCAACTTCATGCTGGAATGTACAAGTTTCATAGGATTAGCAAGCAACCTATAAAGGCCACCATTTTGCACACCTCTAGCTTATGTCCTTAGACTAGCTAGACTACAATCACTAATAGCGCATTTATGATATGAAAAAGAAGAAATTGAAAGAATATTTTTCTTCAACCCAGGAATAAACAAAACATCTTTCAACTCAAGAACATCACTGTATCTAGAATGAAATGGAGCCCGATCCTATCATAGGAATGTTATATTTTGAGGTAAACACAAACTCGATGCACACACATCTCATATCTGGTCTAGGTTCTCAATAGTATACACAAAATTACACAATTTGAACTATGAACATAAATACACTGAGATGCCTAACAACTTAGTTATGCAGGAGCATCTCTCACAGCAAGCGAGCCAACGCGGAATGCAATCAGACAGCTGGACCAGACCAGCCCAAGTTTTGAAATTGTCTCGAAGACAATGCTCCAACCTTAAATGTGACATTAAAGAGAGGTGTACTTTTATATTGTAATCAGACCTTGATCCATATTCTCTCGTCTGAAGTAGATAGAGGCATTTATGTTGAGATGAAATAGGTAGATAGAATTTAATATTAGATTAGACAGTTTTCGAAAGAAAGGGGGAAATGGGATATAGACACCCTCATTGTGTATTTTGTATTATTATTGAAACAGGAAGAGCATAGAGGAGAAGCAGAGACCTGTGGAAGAACACCCATGTATAGAGTTTGAATTAATAGAAGAGTTCTGATTCAAATTCATGGTTGTGTGTGGTTCTCTGTGTATTGATGCTTAATGGTGTGCTCATGTATGTTTTCTTCCAGTTATACATTTTCTTTTATATGTTGTGTATATGATTTCATGTTTGAATTGAAGTCTGAGAGAGAGAAGGAATGAGTTTTAATTGTTTCTCTACTTGAGCCAGAGGATTCTTGCAAGGAGTGCATTTGAAGTGTCCGCAAGGAGTGCGTTGACAGAAGGTTCAGATAGAGATAGCTTTTGTTCTCATTCATCCCAAGGTTTTGGTTGGGCACATGAGCCGTGCAAGGAGTGCGCAGGCCAAGTGAAGTTCAGGGTTGTGAACCTGAGTGAATTATTGAGAGACTGTTGCTGCTGCAGGCATGCCCAGAGTTGAAGACTTCAGCACTTAGACGTGGTTGAAGGTTGGCCGCAAGGAGTGTGTGTAAGAGTTTCTAGAAGGACTTGAAGGTCGTGGAAGCTCAGGAGGTATAGAATCTTTGAGTAATCGTTAAGAGAAGCACGGGGAGTTTTTACGCGAAGATTAATAAGGCATCGTAAGTTTGTGCTACAGGTGGGTGAGTTCCATGGAGGAACACATAATCATTTCACAGGTTTTCGCCAGGAGAAAAGGACGGACAAAATTCTTCGAGGAGAATCTGTGACTATCCATGGGCCGTTAGATCTTGCAAAGGTACAGGGTAGATATGGCGTCATAGTCTCTAGAGGTTCGAAGCTCAGGAGGATCAGGGCCATTGATCAGGGCCACAAGGACCATTGGATCTACACATATATCGTGTATCAAGGTTTCGTAGATCAAAACTCCAAATTATTGCAACAAGAATCGCGATATCACGATACATGATATCCCGACAGTCGAAGGACAGTGTGTGTGGGCCACAACGTAGTCGGTGAGTGGAGGACAGGTGGCACGAGCAATCGAAGTTTCGTAGCGAGAAGTGTCGAAAACCTTGCATCAGGATTCGTGAAATCGTGAACCCCGAATTCCCAATAGAGGTGACAGGACGTTGGAAGGTCAACTCGCACTCGTGGTGGGTAATCGGCATATCGGGAGTCAGGAGTTGGAAAAACAAAGTGTTTGACATCACGAGTAGCGAAATCGTGATAGGAGAAGTCCCGACAGGTAAGGGAGAAGGTCAGCATTGACTTGTATCGACATTTGGGGATTTGAGAGTGCAGTGCTCGACCACTAACCTCGCGAAGTCACGAAGTCCGATCCTCCGAGTGCAGAGTGGTGATCGTGAGAGAGTTCTGTGGGTACGGATTTCCCGATAGGGAAATAGAAGAGCTATTTAAGAGTTCTTCTGGCCGTGAGGAAAAGAAGATCCTGTGAGATGAAGTGGACCTTCCGACCTGCGAGTTGTGAGGAGGCATAGGCATCACTTAGCACAACGGAATATAAAACAACAATTGAATCATACACAAGTACACATGAATTGAATGACCAAAATCTAAGTTACCAGGATTCATATACGGGTGTGGATACGATACTGATCTGTCATTTTTTTGAAATGCCAGGACCTAGATATGACTAGGATACGACAACTACCAACAATACAAATGTATTTTTATAATTTTGAAAAATAAATTTAGATAAAAATAAAAAAAATAAAATATTTTTTTCTAGGTTATAAAACCCAGGAAAAGGTTGGTCAACAACAAGACTCAAAGCCATTACAATAATATACTTGTTAAGAGCTCAACATGTCAACATGTCACTTGCGAGAATTGAATTTGGGTGGGGACAATAACAATCATTCCTCCCAACCACTCGAGCACCCAATTGACATAAAAATAAAAAAATATATACAAATTTTTAAATATATAACATATATATAATAATAATAATTATAATAATAATTTATTTTTAAGGTAAGGGTAAAGCCAGACACCAAATTGGTGTATGAGACCCCCTTGTTTGTAATGTTCCTGTTATCGCACAATTTGTATTTTGGGAAAATCTCGATCCAACCACCAAAATGGCAACAACTAAGGGACACTATATCCAATGTCACCTCGATATATGCCCCACACTTCGAAGATGACCAAGTCACTTTAGGGAGGCGATCTCAGTGACCCTAGGGGGCTTGATATGAATGGAAGGGAAAGAAGAGAAGTATCCCCCTAAAGTTCAGTGATGGAAGAGGAAAGATGGATTTGATGACTCGTCTCCGGGTGGTTAAAGGTTGCCAAGTCTTTGGATGCCTGCAAAAGGTGTTTGTACCTGCCTGAAACACAAGAAAATCCATACTTGCATATAGTAATGTTAGGTGGACAAGAAATTTAATCTTGCTGTCCCTAATAGCAGCAATAATCAATGATATATATTAGCGCATGAAAGATAATAAGAGCTGCAATATAAGCGCTAAAATGTCCAATTGAATAAGCATGAGACAAACTAGTAAAAACTAGTTTAGCTCCACAATGATAGAACAAGACTTTAGCACAAAAAGCAAGTTTGTCATAAAAAACTAACTGCAGCGATATTTATTAGCCTTATGGCTATATCAAACTTGTTATTACAGAAAGATATTTAACCACTAAAACTTGCTCAAAACTTGCCAAAAAATGCGTTGTACTTAGTATATTATGTGGGCATATTTTAGGCAATTTTCAACAGTTAAATTAGGAGTTATTGAAGAGTTTGGTTAGGGGTTTCTGCAACCCTAATGGCTGTAGGTTAAATTTGTAACAACAAAAATAAATACTTGCAGAATTGAAACGCCCTAGTGGCTCAAGCAAACATTTATAGCATAGATTTGATTCCACTAGGAATATCTCCAATGCAACAAGTGATGACTAGTGCCTTTAATGATTGGGTTAATGGAGTTAGAAAAAGAAAGAGCTAGAGGTACTACATCCTTGGGGGTGTAAATCCTCTTACTCCCCAAGGAAAGTATCTCTAGTGAGGGTTTAGACTAAGAGTATACTTCTCTTATTAAACCCTTATTAAATCAACAATACTTAAGCATAAAACGATGGAGGCTAAGGTGGGGTTGTATGCCCTTATACTTCCCACCTATCTCTAGCAAAATAACCTTGACTTGAATAACAAATGATAGCACAAACTAAAAGCCTTATCAATTCAAGGAAAAATGCTAAGACAAACCACCACAATAGCAAAAGAAGAGCCTTCCAAGGCTAGCACATCACTTCCACCAACCAACAACCAAGAAAGTAGCCATACACAAGAGCACAAGAGAGAAAATAGACAAAGATAGTGAAAATTGCAGTCCAAGACCTTTCCAGATGGGAGAGATATGATTCAAAATGAGATCTTATGATCTCTATTTATACAAAATGTCACTAACATAGTTTGTCCAAATAATTTTAGGGTAAACCAGACGATTAGGGGTCAACAACCCTAATCTTGCCCCTTTATACAAATAATATTAAACAATTCACTTAAAATTTTCTTTTACACAAAAAAAACCCTAACTTAAGGTGATGTCACCCCTTTAGGGGACAGTTTGACACTAGGAGAAAGTCGTTGGTGTTGGAGAAGTGTAGTTAGGCTTCTTAGAGCCACATGTCAATCATCTAGGTCATTTATTCATGGTCAAAGCCCAAACCTGTGCCCTGCTTCAACAATATACTTCTGAACTTGATCTGAAACTGAGTAGAATGGTGAGGGTGGGATCTTTCACCACCTTGACCAAGATTGGATTAGGAATAAAGGAATCTTTCACCTCCTTCCTGATCTCTAGGGTTTGTTTACTCAAAACCCTCAAAACGTTTAAGCTGCAGAGCTCAAATATGCAAAATGAGAAATGATATGAATGAGGAGTGAGGCACCCTCCTCTCCTTTTCTACCTCCATCTTCTAATTTTCACCTAAATTATTTAATTGGATTCTAAGGTTATTCACTTTATTTCCTCATCTTAGCCAATTAGCTTTTTATTTTCCTTTTTTCTAAAGTAACTTTAATAATATAACTTTTAGCTCCTTAGTGACCATTTTTGTGCCTCTTAGTCCCCTTTATCCATGAGACTATAGTCTAGAGGGGACAACTAGATTACTAAGTTTCTCAAGACCCCTATCAAGAGGAGGGGAACTTTACAGTCTCCCCTGCTGGGAATTGCTTTCCCTCAAGCAATTCTGAATCTGTATGTTGGAGAACCTGTTCACTTTCTCAAGTGGCATCCTCTATAGGCAAATTCTTCCATTTGAACAAATATTCCTTGATGTCCCTGTTCCTTAACCTTTTCACTCTCACCTCCAAGATCTCTTCTAGAATGAAGATTAGTTGTCCTTCGTTTACTGGAGGTAATCCCTCATTAGCTATAATAGGTTGCCCCAATGCCCTTTTAAGGCATGATACATGGAAGACATTATGGATTTTACTTCCTTGTGGTAACTTTAACTCATATGCAACTGCCCCCACCTTTCTTTTCACCTTGTATGGCCCATAAAAGCAAGGTTTGGGCTTCTCAGTGCCATTTTTCTTTATGGATTCCTGCATGTATGGTTGGAGCCTCAAATATACTAAGTCCCCCACCTCAAAAGTACACTCCACTCTGTGTTTATCTGCATATAGCTTCTGTTGGTTTTGAGCCCTTTGCAAATGATCTTTGAGCTTTGTAAGTATGTCCCGAATTTCTTGTATCCACTCCTTAGCTATAGGATATTTGTTGTCTCCAAACAAAATCTCTAGAAAAGTGAGGGGGTCATAACTATATAAAGCTCTAAAAGGAGACATGCCAATGGGCATGTGGTGAGTGGTGTTGTAGCAATATTCACACAAGTGTAGCAACTAGACCCTCTTTCTGTTGCCTTGACACATAATATCGAAGATATCCCTCCACCCACTTGTTGACTATCTCAGTTTGAAAATCTGTTTGTGGATGATAGCTAGTGTTGGGGGTTAATTCTATACCCACTAGCCAAAATAACTCATGCCAAAAGGTGCTCATGAATCTACTATAATTGTCACTCACAACCATCTTGGGCAGCCCATGCAACCTGAAGACTTCTCTGAAAAATAAATCTTCCACTTGAGATGTGCTATAGTCCATGGAGATGGAAAAAAAGTGAGAAAAATTTGTCAAACTATCTACTACCACAAAAATGTAATCCTTAACTTGTGCCTAGGGTAGTCTTGTAATGAAATCCATGGATATACTTTCCCATTTATGCTCCGGAATGGGAAGAGATTGCAATAGACTTGTTGGGTGGGTGTGTTCATCCTTATTCTGTTGGCATGTGATACACTCCCTAATGTGACTCATGACATCCTCTTTGAGACCTTTCCAAGCCAATATTTCTTGTATCTGTCTATATGCTTTAAGGAATCCTTGATGCCCTGCTAGTGGCGAGTTATGAAATGCTTGAAGCACCCTCTTCTTGAACATGGATTCGGGAACCAAAAAAATCCTCCCCTTGTAATATATGATGTCATTTATAATTCTATACCTATCCATCCATCACTTCGCATGCAAATGTTTTTTTTGAATACTATACCAATAGATGTGATTTCCAATCAACTGATATCATGGAATAGGTTGAAGGTATTCTAGACAAAGCATATGCTACCACATTATTTTTTCCCTTGACATATTCTATGTCAAAGTTATAGGCCTGAATATTACTCACCCACTTTTATTGTCTCTCATTGAGGTCCTTCTAGTCTAGGAAGTACTTGAGTTTGTTATGATCTGTCCTGACCACAAATTTTGCCCCCACCAAATATTGTCTGAATTTGGCCAATGCATGCATTATATCTAACATTTCCTTGTCATAAATTGTGTATAGAAACTCAGACCCTCGTAGTTTTCATATCTCATAGGCAATAGGATGCCTATTATTCATGAGTGCAACTCCAATATCCTCACCTAATGCATCACACTCCAGAATGAAATGCTAAGAAAAATATGGTAAGTAATTGAGGTTGTTATGATCTGTCATAACCACAAATTTCGCCCCCACCAAATATTGTCTGAATTTGTCCAATGCATGCATTATAGCTAACATTTCCTTGTCATAAATTGTGTATATAAACTTAGACCCTCTTAGTTTTTGGCTCTCATAGGCAATAGGATGCCTATTCTTAACAAGTACAACTCCAATCCCCTCACCTGATGCATAACACTCCAGAATGAAGGGATGAGAAAAATATGGTAAAGATAATATAGGACAAGTGCTCATTACCTTCTTCATTTATCAAAATTCAATTGTGCCTCATTACTCCACTTGAATGCACCATTTTTGGTCAAATTAGTGAAAGGTGCACATAACTGAGAGAAACACTTACCTGTAATAACTGCAAATACCAAGAAATCCCTTGAGCTCTGTAAGTGTTTTAGGTGTGGGCCTATCAATCATAGCTTGGATATTTTCCTAGTGAACCTGTACCCATTTTCCCCAATGATATGTCCCAAGTAAAGAACTTCAGTCATCCCAATTTCAAATTTTGATTCTTTGGCATACATAGATTTTTTCTCCATGATGCTTCAGATCTCATCCACATGCTTGATGTGATCTTCCCATGTCCTACTGTAAATCAGCAAGTCATGAAAGAAGACTAGTAGGAATTACCTCAATTGTTTGTTAAATACATGGTTTTTGCAGGATTGGAAGGCGGTTGGCGCATTGGTCAACCCAAAAGGCATGAAAAGGAACTCATTATGCCCATAGTGACATCTAAAAGTTTTCTTGTGCACGTCTTGTTCTCTCATTCTGATTTGATGGTATCCAAAGCACAAGTCAATTTTGGTGAATTATATTGTGCCATTCATCTCATCTAATAGGTAATCTATTCGGGGAATGGGATACTTGTTTTTGATGGTTTTCTTATTTAGCGATTTATAGTCAATACACATGTGCATGGTACCATCTTTCTTCTTGACCAATACTACTGAAGATGCAAAAGGGCTGAAACTTGGTCTAATGTAGCCCAGATCCAATAACTCCTTGATGGATTTTTCAATTTCATCCTTGAACTTCTTGGGGTGCCTGTATGGTGTAGTGATAATTGGTTTGGCTCCTTCCTCCAACTTTATGATGCGCTTAAATCCCCTATCCGGAGGCTTCCATGGGGGAATAGGCCCAAAAAAATTCCTATGCTTATCAATTATTCTTTGTATGTCACCTGGTTAGGAATGATGCTTTTCTTGGGTGTTTTGAGTGACCACAAGACTCTCCGCTGCATAAGCCATGCATGTTTGAAAAATGCTTCCATATGCTTTGCTGAAACTACCTTGGGTGAATTTTCTGTTATTCCCTTCAATGTCACCCTTTTTCCTTCTTCGGATTTGAAGGACATCTCCATGGTCCAGTATCACATTAGTGTGTGGAAGATCCATCGCATAGAAGTCCTGAGTTGAACTGTACCTTCCCAGGGTGATATTAATTTGGGGAATATACTTGTCACAAGGCATGGTGCACCCTCCTACTACCTCCACCATAAATCCATCAAACTCAATAATGGGTAGATGTCTCTTGCTCACCAAGGCCGCATTATTGAAGTTATGGGAAGCTCCACCATCAATCTACACTGTAACCCTTTTCCCTTGGAGAACTCCTTTTATCCTGAATGTACTAAACCTTTGCACCCCACTGATGGATGCTATAACTGCCTTCTTAATCCTTAGTTGTTTGTGCATTGTCTCCTCTTCACCTTCCTCTTGTATATGCTCTTCATTTGTTTGAGTTACTTCTGAAGGTGTCCAACCTCATTTTCCTCCTCCTCACTTTAATAATATAACTTTTAGCTCCTGAGTGACCATTTTTGCACCTCTTAGTCCCATTTATCCATGAGACTATAGTCTAGAGGGGAAAACCAGACTACCAAGTCTCTCAAGACCCTTGTCAAGAGGAGGTGAACATTACATTGTTTATGGGACAACGAACCCCCTCTGCCCAACGATTTGATTGCTAAAGTCTACGGATTTATATATTTACTACTGTCCTTAGTAATTTTTCTTTGTATCTCTTTGAAGTAAACACACTTTATATACAATTATTCTCAAATATATATATATATATATATATATATATATATATATATATATATATATATATATATATATATATAACTTATATAGATTATATAACTTAACATAATATATCACTTATGCAACTTTATTAATAACTTATAGTATATAATTTATATATATAACTTATATGACTCTATTAATAATAATAATAATCTATTTTTAAGGTCACGACCAAGCCGGACACCAAATTGGTGTATGTGACCCCCTCCATCCAACAATTTTGACTGGTAAAGTCTACGAAGGTATACATACCCTAACCCCCCTCTGGATTTGAACTTGTGACCTCTTATGAGGAAACACATGTTCTTAACTATTGGGTCCACTTATAATATATAAATTAATTATAATAGTAATATATAATACATAAATTATATAATTTAATTATAATATTTAACGCATGTAATTTAATTATAAAAATTAACTCATGTAACTTTAATAATAACTTATATAAGTTATCAATTGAGTTTTTTTCCTCTTACATCTTTATTATTTCCACTCGTAGTTGATTTAGCGAAAGTTGCTCCTCTCCTTCCAGCCTATTAATTCACACCTTATGGACGGACACCTTTCGACCATTGTGAATTCGTTCAAGGTCAGTTTTGGCTCTGTGAAAAAGCTTGAAATAAGTAGTGATTGATCTAGAATAGATTCATTACAGTTCCTCTTTGAAAGAAAGCCACTGGACAAAGCCGATGTATGCGGTCTGTTTTTGTTTTTTTAACAAGTACACCAATAATAATTATATTGCTCGACCCATTAATAATGGAGTTCAAGAGTGATCGAGAATGTGTCATTATATGAGTGAAAATATGATTGAAATCAAATATATACACACACACACACACACACGAGACACTTAAACTTATTCTGATTGGGATGACCATGTAAGAACCATCGAATATTACATGGGTCAAAATTAATGGGTTGTACTGAACAAAATTAGGGATAGTTGACATCTGCTATGTCATGGGCAGATCTCGACGAATCCAGATCCAAATCTATCTCCAATCCAAGGATCTGCAAATCTAACCCTCGGGCTTGACGAATCTGGTAAGATAGCCCAAAATACGTGTTCTTTAATCCAGAACAAAGGGCTCCCGTACCAAGGGAAATGACCTTTTTCTCTTACAATAGAAAATCTCAAATGCTTACAAATTCGCCATAGAAACCCTCCTTGGTTTTTGTGCCCAAACCAGGTCAACTCAACTAATTGTAGCATTCATCCACAACTTTCCAAAAATCCACTTCAAAGGATTGAAGTAAAACACCTGTTACAACCCTCAATTAGCTCTCAAAACTGCTCCTAGTCTGTTGTTTTGGCCTACCAAACTGCCCAGAAGTTGCTTCTCACTATTGTACCTACTATCAACCACCTATACCTATTTTACAAGACTCCCAAGAAACTACAACAACCTTTCCTTGCAAGGCTGAAGCCTCCCATATTCCTATGGAAACCTCTCTCAACAAGCCGAGCCCTTAACCCTGTTGTTGCTACCCCTTTCTAGCCTTCTGCACTTGGCCCACCCCTGTGGTAGTCTATATAGGACTTGGGACTACCCTATGTCACTAGGTCGATCCATCCTAAGACATGTTGCAACCTTCTCTCATGCTGACCAAGTCCTCTAAGACAACCGTTGCCTCTCTCCTTGCTAGCCAAGCCTCCTGCTGCCCTACTTGGACAATCCTTACCTGCCCAAGACAAGAAACGATTGCAAATGTGAGGACTAGCAGCCTCTCTCCATGGTTGGAGTGAGGTCACCACACTATCCTCTCATGCTAGCTGAGATCAACAAGACACCACCATGATAATGAGAATCTATCTCACACCTAGTGTCCTTTTATACAACTCTTAAGGGTGAGTGAAATCCCTTAACTTATATCAACATTAAATTAAAATAATTTGATTACTCATGATGCAGGTGTGAGGCCCCAACACAAGCCCATGAAGCCCCACACAATCCAACAAGGCCCCAATTCAATATACAAGGGGGTTTTCATAAAACTAAAAGTGCAATGTGGTGCCAACGATGATTCCGACATACCCGACACCAAGGCCTTTTGTGGGAACACCTCACAAAGATACAAAACATCAACACTCCCTCTTAGTGAGGGAGGTTTTCCATCCTCCATCACCTGGAAGTATATCTTTCTCCCACATTGGAGGTTTCTTTGTCTCCCGCACTGGATCTTCTACCACAAATGCTCTCCAATCCACCTGATTGGCTGCTCCCTTTGTCACCGAAGAAAATCTTGTTGTATGGCATGGTCTCTCCTATGAAGACACGCTGCTCCAAGAAGCCTCTTTCTTTTGAGCCTCCTTCCTAGCTTCCTCAATGCATGACACCTTCTGATCCTAAGGGTAGAGTCCCTCTTAATGGTTGACTCTCCCTTTGAGCCCATTGACTACCTCTGAATCCATTGACTCCCTCTAAAATCATGCTCCCTCTGAGACTACACAACCTTCAGAGCTACCTATTACTTGTCCACTATCACTCTACTACTACTAGTCATGGATCACATAAGCCGACCCTTTTCCCTATACACGTTGCCCTCTCTAATTCCAAGACCACTGCTATGTATGAACTAGATCCTTTGGTCATGAACAACACATGTTCGTCCCGTAACAAAATTGCATAGCCCTTCTCCTCAATTGGTCAGACTAACAACACATTCCTGGCACCCAGAGCACATTTGTCACTCTCAACACATCTCCTGACTCCATTCAGAATACCACAGTTACAGATCCTCATACTACATGCCTAGTCTCTATACCAAGTTCCATGTACATACCTGGGTCAGACTCATGTACATACACGTTGTTGTCTCTAACTCGAGGACCAATGTTGTGTTTGGGATAGATCCTTTGGTCATGCAGAACACCTCTCCATCTCGAAAAAAAACTGCATATCCCTTCTCCTCAATCACTCAGACTAACAACACACTCTTGGCACCCATAACACATTTGTCACTCTCAACACATCTACTGACTCCATATGGAATACCACTATTCCAAATCCTTGTATTACATGCCTGGTCTCCATACCAAGCTCCATGTACATACATGGGTCAGGCTCTTTGAAGCTCTCGAACAAATTCCATGTTGTTGTCATATATTAGTGACTCCCACTATATAAGAACCATACTATCCTCCCAGGGAAAGCATCCAATAAACTTATGCTCAACACCATAATCTAAGTCACAAAACTCTCCATGTCTATGCACACGCTGCAACTGAACCTACGTCCTCTCACTGAAATAGTCTCAAGCTATTGTTGGACACTCAATCTAGTCCACTCTAGACCTCCAAAACTTATCTCTGCAAGTGTCCTCATCCTCTTGGGTCAAATACCTCATACACTATTACACCTTGACAATATGCAACTCTTCGGCTTGATGAAGACTTAATCTCATCAAAATGCCATACACACGAAGCTATCTCATCCATGTCAAATAAGACTAGATGCACCCATCACAACTCAGTATGACAAGCCACCAAAAGTCCATCCACAGAGTTGGAAACCCCCCCACAACATACTGCTGGGAACCGATCTCTTTGCCAATCCACCCAAACTCCCAACGTGCCACACCACCAAGTTGCAATAGTCCACAACTACTTGTTTGAGTGGTTTGCTCCATGTCTTCTCAACACTATTCTCATCTGCATTAGTCACTATAGCTCCCTTTTAGAGCTAGCTCCTCAACAATGCTACAGTTTCCTCTCAGAGTTGTTACCTATGTAAATAACTTAGATCCAATTGCCCTTGTCAGAACCTCAAACTTTGATAGCATGTTAGATTTCGAGGTGCACCTAAACTTTGCACACACACACCTTAGGTCTATTCTAGGTTCTCAATAGTATACACAAAATTACACAATTTGAACTATGAACATAAACACACTAAGATGACTAACAACTTAGCACAATGGAAAATAAACCAACAATTCAATCATACACAAGTACATTGGAATTTAGTGCCCAAAATACAAGTTCTTAAATCTAGAACAAAGGGCTCCCGTACTAGGGAAAACGACCCTTTTCTCTTACAATATAAAATGAAAAATGCTTACAAATTCACCATAGAAACCCTCCTTGGTTTATGTGACCAAACCAGGTCAACTCAACTGATTGCAGTAGCCCTCGACAATTGTCCAAAAATCCCTTTCAAAGGAATGTTGTAACACAGTTGTTACAACCCTCAATTAGCTCTAAAAAATGCTCCTAGTCTAGTGTCTTGGACCACCAAACTATCGAGAATTTGTTGCTCACTGTTGTACATGTTGTTAGCCACTTGTACTTGTTGTACTAGCCTCCTAGGCACCTGTGGAAGCCTTTCCTAGCAGGGTTAAACCCTCCCATAGGCTTGTGGAATTCTCTCTCAATAGGTCGAGCCCTTAACCCTACTGTCGTTGCCCCTATCCATTCTCCTACACTTGGCTGAGCCCTATGGCGTCCTATCTAGGGCCTATGAGTGCCCTATGTCACTAGGTCGAGCCACCCTAGGACCTGCTGCAGCCTTCTCTCATGTTGGTTGAGTCCTCTTGTTAGGTAGCTAGAGAGGTAGTAGTGGGGGCCCAAAGGGCCCATAGTGATAATAGTGGAGGTCATTCAATGTAAGGTGGACTAGGTCCACTATATTATTGAATAAGTCCTGCTATGGTAATTAGATATAATAAATGGGTAGTTAGATATAATAAATGTAAGAGGACTTCTTAGAATGTTCTACTTCTAGAAGATTCCTCCTCTAGAATGTTCTTAGGTGATGGTAGCACTATATAAAGGGGTTCAAGCAATGTAATGGGACATGAATAGAAGTATTGTATTTGGAGTAGTACCTCAATAAGAGGATGCCCCCTCGAAGAGGCAAGTGAACATTAGAGGATTCCTTCCATAATAGGATCCATTGTATGGTGTTTCCCTACCTCAAGGGTTTGGTAATAATAAAGTGTGGTTTCTTCTATCTTGCTCTATGGATCTATTGTGTATTCAGTATTTGTGGTGATTATATTTGTAGATTTATTCAGGTTCTTATCACCTCCAAGATGGTCGTTGCCTCTCTCCTGCTGCCCTACTTGGCCCCAAGGGTGATAATGATAATCTATCTCACACCTAATGCCCTTTTATACAACTATTAAGGGTGAGTGAAAGCCCTTAACTTATGTCAACATTAAATTAGAAAAATTTAATTGCTCGTGGGTGTGAGTTCCCAACACAAGCCCATGAAGCCCCATACAAGCCCACAAGGCCCTAACTCATTATACAAGGGGGTATTCACCAAATGAAAAGTGCAATGTGGTGCCAACAACGATTCCCACATGCCCGACACCAAGGCCTCTTGTGGGAATACCTCTTGAAGCTACAAAACATTAATAATAAATAGTAGCATGATTAGCCAACTCCACACTCAAGATTTCCTCTTTCTCCTGAAGCCTGTTGAAGAGTGTCTTGCCATAAGTCATATTTCTTGAAGCCCCATTGTTCACATACCATCCAACACTTGACATAATGTTAGAATATTAACAAGAGACCTTGGAGAAGACAGTCTAAAGCTGGGATGATTCCCCATCCATTCCTACTATAGTACCTACGTAACCTATTTGGCCTTCCCCTTCTTCTTGGAACATTGGCTGACATAATGTCCCATCTAGTGACACCTAAAATATTTCACCCTACTTAAGTCTTTCTCTCTTGTACTTGAATATCCCTTTTTATGTTTCTTTCTTATTTTCTTCATCTTCCCAACAACAATTGCTTCTTTTACTCCCTTTTGCTACACTGAATAGGTCTTCAACCCAATCTATTCTTGCATTAGGTTATCCTAAAGCTTCGTAAAATTTTGACAAGTTCTCACGAGAATAAATACCTTGGAAAAAAGACATCCAAGATGGAGCAAGTCCATTCAAGGAAATGGACACCAACTTCTTATCTAACACATCCCTATGGTAGCCAATTGATCCTTCAATTTTGTGACCTTGGTAAGGTATCTCACCATCATGTTTATCTTACTCATGTGGATTACAAAAAGCTTGTTCCTTAAGAGAATTTGTCAAGAAACACAACTACTTTGAAATAAACCAACCAAAGTATCAAATATATCCTTAGTGGCTTTCTTCTTTGCAATGTGATGGTTGAAGTGATATTTCATCGAACTGAGAATGACTCACTTTGCCTTGGCCTCCTTGTTAAGGGTGGCCAAGTTCATCAAATCATTAGGGGAAACAATCACTTTCTTGACTCACTTTTCCTTGGCCTCTTTGTTAAGGGTGGCCAAGTTCATCAAATCATTAGGGGCAACAATCACTTTCTTGACTCACTTTGCCTTGGCCTCCTTGTTAAGGGTGGCCAAGTTCATCAAATCATTAGGGGCAACAATCACTTTCTTGACATGCTACCAATTCTTGGCTTTCTCCATGAGAATCTATAGCTTTTGGTTGCAAGGTATGAAATTGGAAGCACTGCCCAACCTATCACACTCTTTAAGATCGAGAACCATCATTCGTTAAATCTAAAGCACGCCTCAAGGCAAAAGATCAGTAACAAATGAGTAGAGTAACACATCTCTGATTCAAGCAATTCTCTCAAGCAACTTAGGGTTTCACACCCAACTAACTAAACAAGGTCATCACCAGTCCTAGGTACAATATAATTGAAATACCAATTCCCTTCTAACAGTAAGATTGATTTTAGCAAGATAGCTCTGGTACTATGTAGAAAGTTTTTTTTTTATGACTTTTATTGCAAATTCAGAAATTTCACCTCTTAAGGAGGTTCCCGTATCTTGTCCCTATGAACTTAAGTAGCGTTAGAACTGATCTGAAATATTGATTTAAAACAGAAAACAACAGACAATAATTCATTTCAGGTCAATGCAACACACTAGGCACACCAAGAGAAAATATTTCAAATAAATACCAACAAGTTCTAGCCCCTTAAGGCACACTTTTCCAACCATAGACCAGATCTGATATCACCTTAATAACAACAGATTTATACCAATAAATATTCTCTATTATCTTCGAGATATATGTTAAATCACCTAAAATTTTCAGAGCTATGATATGTCATATCGGCATTAACAAGTGCTGGAAATTACTAAATCAAAAAGACAATGCAAGCTGAAAATCAAATCTGCAATTACACAAATTTAGACTGCTGAAAACTTCATATATATATTATATATATGGTATAAATGAGAAACATATACATACTATAGCGTATCAGCAGTTGGCACAATTCTTCAAACTCCCCAAAACCATATCTAGGAAAAATGAAGAAAACCACCAAAGATCTCCAACAAGAAAACGTCAAGACATACAACTCCTTGGTTTCAACACTTGTCTCTCACATGTGTCCAAGACATATCTTTCTATCCTTGTCCTTAATCAGTGTTCTCTAGGGTAAACCCTAGCTTCCTTGCCTCCATAGCGTGTGTTACACCTCATACTGTATGAGGTTTCACACTGTGATTTTTAGCACATTTGATGGGGTTTGCAGCTGGAACCCATGGTGCATTTGGTTGGATTTGGAGGTACACATCTTTATGGAGCCCCTTCTCTTCTTGATAGTGGATTATTTAATGGAGATATTTGGTGGAGGAGATTCACTTCTTTATGGTGAATGGTCATCTAATGGGTTGGTGCTACTTTCATACCTGTTACCACACAATTTAGCACCAAGTGCAAAGCTTTCACAAGGCACTCAGACTAGTGGAAAATGGAAGATGTCACCACTATCACCTAGGGAACAAGTTCCCTCTTTTTAGTGAAGTAACAATATCCAACACAAGGGAGGCTTCTCCAGTAGTCCCAAGAATCCTTGGGAAAATGAAAATCAAGTCTAGAGACCCCTGGCGTGACTACTCACACTACCACCAAAATAAGGATAGACAAAAGAATAGAGAGGTGGTGGAACAAGACAATTTCTGATTTAAAGTGTTGAGGATTCAAGTCAAGTAGAGAGGCTCTCTAAGTCAAGTATAGGTTTAGTAGGGTTCCCAAACGCTAGAAATAAAAAAATGGTCTAAGGGTGAAGTAAAACTTGCAAGAAACATGAAGTTACAGAAGTAAAGTAAATAATTACAACAGTAACGAAATTATTATAACAACAAATTTAATGATTCTCGGATATAGAGAGATTATCTCAATAATGAAATAAGTGATTTTTAGTAGTAAAATTATTACAACAATAAGATAGACAATTTTTCAGCAGTAAAATGATTACAATATTAGAAATAATAGCCTTTTGATCATGAAATGATCCAGTAAATAAGAGGGCCAAACACTCTATAAGATTAGGGTTTTAATTGCCAACAAAATCAGAAATTTAAACAATAGTAAACAACCCTAAAACCCTAGATGTTTTTCCTTAGATGGTTGTTATAACACTTCAAAAAATTAAATTAGGGTTTTAGCAATTTGATTCAGGTTAATAGTATGCCTAAATACCCTAGATGTCTTGACTTTGATGGCTGGAAATGAAATTTTGAGCCAATAAACGCTAAACTTAACCCTGAAATAGTAAAATTCAATGGTAATGATTGACTGTTTTTGGAGAAAAAGATTACAACCTACTATTTTGGGCATATGGGGTCAAATAGTGATTATTCTTGGGAGAAAGTGTGGATTATTTTAGGGTGATCTTTTCTACTACTAACCCTAGACAATCCTAAATTTTTTTGGGATGAATCAAGGGAAGGTTTCTCCACTAGATACCTTCCAGGAATTTCGACAAGAAAGGCTTGTTCAAGAATGAATCAAGAGGATGAAGAACCAACACTAGAGAAACAACATCAATTTGTAAATGCATTCATAAACATAACTATAAGATGAAAAGAGAACACTTACTCAAAACATCTTTCATTCATCAAAACCCTAATTTCCATGTCATGCAAGTAGTAGTAGAAAATCCACAAGCATAGCTCCCAAAAAGTCATCCTAGTTAACCATCCATAGCATTCTTTAGGAGAGTGAACAAATAGAAGTAGAGAAGCAGTGATAAATATCCACAAGTAGCAATGATTTACAAAATAAGAAATGATTCTCTATTTATATGAGATATCTAGAACAAAAAGTGAAAAGTTTCCATGAAAGGGTGTAACATTTCATCTCAAAGGTGCCTCATCATCGAAAGGGTGTGATGCTTCATCAAAAGGTGCCATATCCTCATCAAGAAGCCCTAAAATGTCACATCAAGATGCCCCATGTCTCCAAAGGGTGTGATGTCTCATTAAAAGGAGCCATACCATGATCAAGAGGCCCCAAAACATCACATCTAAATGCCCCACCATCCAAGTGAAACATCCCATCATGAAAGGGTGCCATCATCAATGTAAGGGTGTCACATCATCTCTCCAAGTGGTGCATCCTCAAGAAAAGGTCCAACATCCTCTAGAGAAGGTGGAACGTCCCATCATGCATGCAATGTCACATCACCAAGGAGATCAATGTCATACCCCATTTTTGCTAGCGTACCTCATGAATTGAGCCATGTGAAAAAATCCCCAATGTCCTAGTAGTATGAAATGACCTCTCTTAAGTGGTGGGGACAACCTACATAAAAGTGGGGTAGTATCCCCTCAACATCCTCCAAAGGATCCAAGTGTCAACCAAGCATGTGGATATGTGCAACTATCATCTAAGGAGGGGTTGATGTGGTCCAAATACAACATAAAGATTGGAGGCAAGGTACACAATCCAAACATAACATATAAAGTAAGTCATGTTAATACAAAATCCATTAGATAGATCTCACAAAATATCCTCATCAAAATTCAAACTAGCTTACAAAGTTATACAATTTCTCAAGTCTAGGTATGGGAGGATCATTATTACCCCTTATTAGGTTTGATAGTACCCAGACCAAGAAGTATGCCCCAAGGAACCCATCAGAGAGTATGTGCAAGACTAGTGGTATGGATTGGGGTTTACTTCATGGGGTGGATGTCATTGACAAGCAAGGCCATGCATAATAGTCATCCTCATGAACACCTTTGTAGAGGGAGTGCTTAGGCAAATGAGGTACCCTTTCCTGGGCATTGTGTCTTTCCAAACCCTTCTTTGCCTTTTTCTTTATAACTTTAACCTTTTTTGGCTTTTGACATTTGATTTACTAAGTCCTTTCATAAGATATGAATTCATTGCATAGGACTTAGACGATGTCCTTTTCGGTGATGGCCTCATGCTTCTTTCTGTAATGTCCCCACTTTGGGACATCATCACAGGGCAGAGACTTATGATGACCAAAGTAGCCAGATGGATGTTATAGCGAGTACAGGGGTATTTGAGAGGCATTGTGGGGTCCAG
>JZKD02S1882313.1:52674-64021 GCA_000966675.3 Picea glauca | reverse complement strand
CTCTTGGCCAGTGATGATTAACCCTCTCTTTTCTCAGCCTTGGCTAGTGATGTGTTCCTTCCTTCTCTTGCTTCTAAAGGGTTCCTTCTCTCTTTGTTGTCCGGTTTCATTTGTCAATATAGACCAACAAGAAAAAAGGCACCGAACCTCCTGGCTAGAGACCTTCCTTCTTCCTAGCACTTATTGACTGGAATGACCATTTGTGAATGATGGGGAATGAGTGTCTATATGCAATGACCTGAGGGCATAAAGTCTTGGGGGATTTGTTCATCCGTCCGTGGGACCACAACTTACTCTGACTTACCTAGTCTGTTGGGGTGCAAGTATATAAAAGCAATCAAGTTGGCTTTCAACTTGTTCTTTTTCAAAATCTCCTTAGCCTTTCTTCAACTTGGAGAAACCTCCTTATCGATTCCAAAATGTAAAATAATCCATCCAAGAATAAGAAATGATCCCTCCATTGGTTCCCAAAAAGAAAAGAAAGCATAGACACCCACCTTATTGACATTGACTCCTAGGATGGAGTACCGACATCAAGTGCATAAACACTTGTGACTAGGGGCTGCCAACAATTGAAATTGGCTATGACTGCTCTCGGTATGACCCTAAACAAGTGCATCATAAGTAATGTATTGCATTATTCTGTATTGATCAGAAAGTTCAACCTTGGAGAAGGTTACTAATGAATCCATCCTGCCTACTGTCATCAATCATAGGGGTAGGTCACCTTTACATGTCTCCTAGTTCTTGTCCTTACAAGGGCAAGGAATCAATATCTATGGCTAGGTCTCAAGGTTAGGTATAATACACTCCCTATTTTTTGTTGAGGTTCCACGGAGATATTTCACAATATGGCCTGTTATTTGGATTCTTTCCCCTTCCTTGTTGATTCCCCATTGGACACTACTATAATAATAGGAATTGAATCCACTGGATTTCCTTTCCTTACCTAACATGCTAGGCATGCACATACTTTAATATTACTTTATATCGAATCTGGAGAACCATAGGGGCTCTCATTTAGGTAACTATCATGTATTGAAACCATGGGTAAACATCTATCGTAAACATGGATGGGGGTAGACGAAACTTGGGTATTGGTGGGTGATACCTAAAACCTCAAATTAGATGAAGTTGTCATATTCTTGTCAACCAAATAAGAAAATGGGTTCAACTAGTTGATTTATTTAGGGAATGGGTATAAGTATCACACCTACCAAAGTGATTCTTTTATTTTTTGGATGGAATTGACATAGAAAACTAGCATTACACTGGACATATGGAGTTCAGACAAGTTCAACGTTTCCATGGCGATATCATATAATAATAGGTTATACATAGTAGTAGGTCCAACTGCTATGAGGTCTGCAGGTCAAGAGAGGATACAACCTCTTCTTCGCTTGCCACTCTTATAAGTCAGGCCTATTTATTTCTTCTTCTCTTTTCAAAGAATGGACACAACAACAAGAAGCTTCTTCGCTAGAGCTCAGGGAGAAAGGAAGGAAGGGAGACTAGTTTCTTTTGAATGGACAAGTGAAACATATAGCTGCGACATGTGGATATGCAAGTTGTTAGGCTCACTGGTCACCTCACACTGGGAACTACATCCGAACCTCCGCTCGGCCAACAACATAAGAATAAGCCTCAGATTCCAGTAAGTATTCATACCTAACTCACTCTGTCAGGATGGGGTAATGAGGTTGTTACAATAAAAAATCCAAATGAAAAGGTTTTGAAATCTGGTCCCATACAACAAACAAACAATGAAAACATGGCTTGGGGCTCTTGGGAATGAAAACCGTTCTTACCTAACCTCACTCACGAACTTAACTGGGCACATGGGAACCTGAAGATCTCTAGTCCCTTCTCTCTAATAGGTCTGGTCTACATGTATGTCTGGGTTTTTAGAGAAACTTCCAGAAATGGCATGCTCCAATAATAAAAAAAATCCAGTTATGTTCCTCGATATATGTTGTGTGGAATTCCTCAAACTCCTCAAAAAGATGTTGTGACTAAGGCAAAATGTGAAATAAGGACCCAGAGGGGGTGAGGTATGAACCTGCTCAACCGAGGTACAAGGGCCGCCATCGCACAAAATACGAGGTATGAAGGGGAGGAGGTTTTGGGAATATGTCCCAACCAAACAAATGAACATGGGAGGATTTTCTACAACACACAAACATGGGAGTGGGATTTTCTATCTTACTTACTCACCTCACTCACGAACTTCCTAGACATGTAGTAACCTTAAGAGTAATAGATGCTATAGTCCCTTCTCCCTGAGGTGTGTTAATGTTTATGCCATTATTATAGTTCTTTGAATTTCAATAGATAAGAGCAACATACAAACAAGATCACTGAGAAATATACATTCACAAGAGACACAACATTTATCCTGTGAACCCTCTAGGGGAAGAAAACCCAACAAAAACTTCCTTATCATAAATTTCCAATACAATGTCAAGAGATAACTCAAACCAATACAGAAAGTCCTCTCCAAAAGATGCACCACTCTTCTCCCTCTCTCCTTTGCCGGTAACAGATCAAAACTTGTCTCTCAAACTGAGCAAGTGAGTTGTGTTCAAATGAGGCGCTAGCCTCCTGTATTTATACAAGTTCTGGCACATGTGAAGTGTCTCTTCACTGGCAAGGCCGACTTCTCAATCTGGGTAGGTAAACCCACCTTTATTATATTTATGGGTCTCTTAATTAACTGTTGGGGCTGACTTCTTATTTTTCCCTTTATAATTTTCTGATGACCAATCTGCAAAAAGGGATTTGGTCCTTATACAATTACTGACATGATTAATCCACAATGGGGATTGATCCTAATACTAAAATAACAATAATAATAAGAATGCTCTTCGCAGTTACATTATTTCAACAAGGTGTTGGTCTACATGTATGGTCTGGGTTTCTAAGGAATCCTGGCTATCAAAGAGAAACATTATGAAAAGGTATAGTTGAGTAAGAAGAATCTCCATTTTCTTTCCCCGATAGTATATGATTCATCGAACCCATCCAAATTAGGTTGTGACAAAGAAGACAAAAACACCAATAAGGTTTTGGAAATACTCCCCTGAACCAACATGGATTCCACTGGTTGTTTTTAAATGGGTGACGTAGATATATTTGTGAGTCTCAGTTGTATATAGCAAGGACAAGCGGTGCCCCTTATAGTAGAGCGAGTCTTAGTTGTATACAGCAAAGAAACCTGGCATCTAGTACCGTAATTGACACCTAGGTATCAGTGACACCTGGAATCATAGGGAAACTTCCTGAAAGGGTATAATTGAGTAATAATAAAATCCACTTGAAGTGCCCCGATGGAATAAGAAACTATGCCTCGTCCCCCCTAAAAGCGAGGTTTAGCTAAATTAAAACATTAACAAAGAAGATTTTCTGAATTCTATTCCAAGCAAAAATAGTGCCTGCACCTAACCTGAGCCAAATGAGTAAATTAATCATTCTGTTTCATCGTGCTAATTTCTTATTACATATTCCAATGGAAACTCCTGACTTGCCGAGATCTACGAATTTTTTTTTTCTTTCTATTATTTTCTTTTATAGGACTAGCACTTCTTCATCTTTCATATTTCATATTAGGTGAATGGAGACTCTCTTTATTATCTTATTTTATTTGTCTAGCTGTGAGGTTGTAACCAAGGCTATGACTGGCTATGCAAGGAGTGCCCTTTTCTTATCAGGATAAGAGTGGGTTTTCCCCTTCCCGATGTTGTAGCTTCTTCTGTGTCGTATCTTCTTGCCATCCCATACCGGTGGATGTGGCACGTTGTGAAGGTGAACGCATGAATGGGTGGGTGAACGGGTGAACGATCGTGGCCTTCTCCACCTTCCTGTGTAGGGTGTGTAGGTTGGAGGTTAGAGAACATGGGACTTACTCTAAGGCTAGTAGTTGTACTAAAGAAAGTAGTAGAGCGGAAACAACTAGTAGTTCTTACACGGTAATCTTAAGACAATAGCTTTCACAGCTTTCTCTTTTTCAAAGAATGGATATTGGAGAAGGATAGTTACCTTAGGGCAAGTAGTACCTCTTTGATTTTTCTCAGTTAAGTGCCTCTTTCCTTCTAAGATAGGAGGCATAGATAGGATAGCATAGTTTTTCAATAGGTCTAGGAGGAGCCTCCATAGTCCCAGGTCAAATAGGCAACACCCCATATCAAGTCGAAATAGGCCTTCACCATGTGTTTAGCTACTACTAGTAGAACTACAAGTTGCACTAATTAGAACTAACTGTATAGACAAGGATTTCACTCTAAGGTGGAGTGCATGGGCCTCTATAACTCTAACAAAGAGACTTACTCTACAGACTACTCACTTAGCAGATGTATTGTGATTTATTAGAGATTGATTTCACAGAACATCGCAATGGCAAGGATAGAGGGGTCACCTGACATAAGGAGGGCGAGGACGTATAGATGCGAAAAGTTCAACGTATAGATGCGAGTCTCAAAAGTCTTAGGAAACATGCACTATAGACTACAGACTGCCCAAGTAGGCCTAGTTTCTCGGGTGTGTGTTGAAGGTGACCCAGGTGTGTGATATGGGTTCTCTGAGCAATGACCTTTTGAAATAGAATTTCTTCTCATTTCGAGAGAGTTGCACTAATTAGAACTAGTTGGACTGAAGTTGAACTATAGTTGTTGAACTACTAACAACTTCTTAACTACTGCTAATATTAACTAAGATTGAACTACTACTCCATTGCAACAAACAACTACACTTAGTTCCATAGTTTGATTAGTGATGATAGTTAATGGTGAAGGCTTCTCCTTGATGATAGTGTGAGCTCAGACTGAACTAAAAAGAAGAGATATTTCTTATCATATAGGTAGTCCTCCCAGCCAGAAGTCCTTGCCGATCTAACAAGGTTTTTCCTTATCTAAGTCCCATATGGGGATTAGCGGGATAATGTGGTGGGGGATTACCACTTGTCTTCCCTATCGATCTATTAGTAATAGAGACTTAGTATTAGCCTCTGACCTATGGTTTTTATGGTGCCTTACATCCATCCTAGAATGAGAGCTTCAGTCTTTCTTTCTTGCCCTAAGGTAAGGCTATAGAGATAGAGGCTATTAGTAGATTCCAAGTAGGTACTACTGGCCCTAACTACAATTATTAGGATGTTTTTGTATGCCCTCTAAGATATTGCATATTAAGATTACTTACACAATGGGCAAAGTGAAACATAGAGAAATGAATCTCACATGTTCATACCTTGGCTTTATTCATAGCTTTTATTTCTTCACTACTGCTAATTAGAAAACTAGTGCACTAATGTTAAATAAAATTTGTAGGTCAAGGTTGTAGTAGATTTGGCTTTTATGAGCTCCTGTTGGTTAGGTTTCCCAACGAGGTCTTCTCTTTCAGGTTCTCTAAGCAATGACGTTGATAAATCTAATTTCTTCTCATTTCTAAGAGTTTCACTAATTAGATAGAAGTTTTCTTTATTTTGAAACTACATGGACACATTGATATAGCTGCTTCGCTATAGTTCAGGGGACACCTCCAACTAAATAGATTGTGTTTTTGTTGCACTCATGCATGGAGAAGTTGTTTGGTTAATGCACCTTCCTTTATTTCTATCGTAGTATGGCAACAATGGGTGGAGTACATATCCTATCTTGGACCAGCAAGCGATAACCAGCAGCAAGTTGGAGTTGTTTGGTCAAAGTCAAGTGAGTAAGCAGTTGTCGTTAGTTGGTCAAAGAGTACCTTTGGCTAGCTTAACCGCTAGCCAAAGGGACTCTTTATTTCTATTGTTTTCTAGTTTTATATTGCATATTTTCAAATTTTAGGACAACAGTAAGAACTTAGGGACACCCCTTTGTGGTTGGCATGCACCAGCCCAAATGGAGAAGAGACTTGTTTGTGACATCTGGGGCATTTTCTCCTACAATCAACCACTTTTTTACCGCTGATTTTACTTCATTGCAAATACGATTTAAGAGTCAAAAAGTGTGCTAACAAGAAGGAACATTTGGACTGAAAAAAATTTGTTTCTATTCTTTCAAATTAAAAGTAGGATTCCATGCAACAAATATGCAAATCTGCATGAAAACACGTTGGATCTTTTGAAATGTAAAATCCCTTCTAAGCATATGTTCAAACTTAAGATACAAGCCTGTGTAAATTACTCACCCATTCCACTAATTGTTTGAACTTTGGCCCCGTGGATTCGTTGATGCATAGTGCTTCTGGTTGATGACAAAAGGTGCAGGTGATATGTAAGAACCTCATTTTAATAGTCCTTATTTTGGCTGCAATTTCCTGCTTTGTGAGAGACCACACAAACCAAACATTTTTATGTTGATGATTGTGGCTCACATCATGTGAAACACTTTGACAGAAGACTTTTGCACCATCGAATGTGAAGTGAGTGTGTTGCTAATATTGTTAAGGTGACTGGTTGTAAGCAGGTATGTGAGGTAGAGATTAGCACATGGCTTGTGGCACATTTCAAGTCCAGTCCCTACAAGTTTTTAAGTATATCTGTCATTATCTGTTAAATTTCATGTTGAAGTAAGGGTTGGATGACATCCTGGACAATGCTATTAGTATTGTGTAGTGTTTAGTCTACAACTATAGGCATCACTTCCATTAGTATGCTAAATTGGGGTAAGGTCTTTAAGAGTTTAAATATCCTTTCTGAGAATGTTATGTACAAAGTGCTCATTCTCGTTGTTGACTGAAATTGTGGCAATTTATAATATCTATTTAGCTACCCATATGGGATTCTTTATGGTAGCTATTTAGACATTTATGGTAGCCTTATGTATGAGATTCTTCATATTGAATTCAAACTTTTATGGTCTCTAGATTTATATATTTTTCTTGTATATTTCCTCCCATGTTTTGGGCAATTCAACAAATCAACCTTTCATGTTGAGTGAAAGTGCACCATGATTTTCAGGTGGAGTGACAGTGCACCATTACATAATTTTTTATTCTACTTTTTCATCTGCAATCATTTCTATTATTAATGATTCATAAATATATTAATAAATCATTGAATCTTCAACATTTCACTTTGCAAAATCTTGTGTTTTGTATTTGTTTCATTTTTAATAAGACTATTCAGAAATAATGTTTTCAACTTCCAATCTCTAGATGAAAGACAAGGAATTAGTCACTCAGCTAGTCTGTTAAAGTATGGAACAATTTCACACAAAACTTGCAACCAAAAAAATCTCTTTCCTTCAAAATTCCTTGTGTATTTTACAGAAATATGTCCTGGACTTTGATTGTTTGTGTAGAATATGTTTTATGTCAAATTCTGCATTTACAACAAGTTGGGACATCTTGAAAATGTCAATTAAAATTGTGCTCTAAGACTATTTGTGGATTTTCTAGTTGTACGACATGGTAGTTCAATCTACATATATTTCATATGAGACAAAGGCTCGAAGAAGCCAGAGATTAGTCGAGGCTGACAAGGTTAATTCCAATCATGGACTTCAGCTTTGAATTTGAAAGAAATCAAGTTTTTTCTGTTTTGAAGAACATTGTTTCTTTTAAAAAGTACGCCAAGCAAGTTTTAAATGCATGGTGTTGAATTGCAGTGCCTTATTGAAGGAGCTGATGAGTACTTGCAGCTGCTTGATGTAGCCATCAATGCAATGCAATGCGCTCCTTATGTAACATGACTCAGGAATGTTGTTACTCATCTGAAATTTACTAACAAAACAACTGACTAATGAGTTCTTTCTCTGGTCACAATTTATACTAACCAATGGATAGAGTGATGAATTCTTGCAGCTACTAGATCCAGCAAGCAATACAATGCATGCCTTCATACTATGTTTCGAGAATTTTTTCATGAAATTGTATTCAAATATTAATTAGATAATTGTATAGAGCTTGATTTTTCTTTCCCTAACCTCTAGCATAAACACAGGTGTTTGTTAAAGTTAGTTACTAGAACCATAGTGTTTTTTCATGCACATAGCAGGAGGTTGTGTTCTAATTTTCATAGTTTCCAATATCCATTATTTGGTACTTTTCTCTGGTCAGTCATATTTAGGTTATTGTCTATGGGAAAGTCAATTTTTTTATATTGAAGAAATATCAAACTTATACAAACCTATCAAATTAATAGATAGGTGGACAATAGTCAGATTCAAAAAAATCAACTTTCTGTTATGTACATAAGTACAGAGAAAAATAGGTATAAAATATTTAAGTTTCTCATCATCAATCACGTTGAAAAGTTAACAGTTTTGTACCTATACTGCAAAAAATTAGTCAGGTGACCTATTAAATTATTTTTACTTGTTCTTATGGTTGTAAAGGCTCCTTTCATGTTTATTCTCATGTTGGATTTTTAGAAGCAGTGTTAAACCAAGCAAAATTAAGTAGTTTTGTCAATCAAAAAGGTATATGCATCAACTGTTCTTGGTCTTGCTAGTTGTAAAAGTGTCTTTAACAATTTAGGATTTGCGGTCATAAATTTGCGGTCTTTATGACCTACTGAAGGCAACACATCTTTTTTTTTTATATCATTATAAAGCTACCAAAACATTTCTTTGTCTAATATCATATAAAGCCCCATTTATATAAAGTTCATCATAGGAAGTCCACTACCTATCATCCACAAGTAAATGGCCAAGTGGAGGTAAAAATCAAAGAGCTAGAAAACTTCCTGACCAAGATAGTGAAGCAACATAGAAAGGAATAGGAAAACATGTTAACAATGTAAGTATGGGAATACAACACAACATGGAAGACAACAACAATGTTCATGCCTTATAAATTAGTTTATGGAAAAATTGTTGTGCTTCCTATTGAGTTTGAGATAAAGACATCGAGGACAATGTTGGAATTGGGTATTTACCTCCCCACTGCATAGAAGAAAAGTACTGACTAATTCAATGCACTACATGAAATTAGGCAGTAGGTTGTGTTTCACACATAAATCATCTAGCAACAGAGTTAAGTGGCATGACAAGTTTATAAAGACAAAGAAGTTCAAAGGAGATTGGGCCTTCTGTACGATTCATAGTATAAAAACTTCAAAGGCAAGTTGAAGATGAAATGGCTGGGACCATATCAAGTTAATAGATGTTATGACAATCGATTTGTAAAAATACAAATATATGAAGACCAGATTCCTCTTTTAGTTAATGGACATAGGCTCAAGCTATACAAAAAGCCATTGATAAAAGATGAGTTCATTTCCACATTCCAAGAGAAACATGTCACTACTATAATTGAAAGCAAAGTATTATGGTGAAAACTTCTTTTGAGAAATCAAAGGAAAGATTTTGCCTTGAAAACTAGGACTCCTAGCAAGACTTGATCTGTACAATAAAAAATAGAATAAATATCCTTGAAAACCGGGACTCCTAGCAAGACTTGATCTATACAATAAAAAATAGAATAAATATCCTTTTGGTGAAAACCTCTGAGGCACCATAAGAAAAAATAGAATAAATATCCTTTCTATGAAAAGGACAGATTTTTCCTTGAAAACTAGGACTCCTAGAAAGACTTGATCTGTACAATAAAAAATAGAATAAATATCCTTTTGGTGAAAACCTTCGAGGCACCATAAGGTAGGGAAAGGATGAAATCTAGGTATCTAGTAGTTTTGTTATGATAATGAAAAGAAAGACTTAAAAAAAAGTTTTAATGATCCACCCTTGTCATCATTTCAAGTTCAATATGTAATTTTATGTTTATCTAACTCTGTTTCATGACAACACTAGCTCTCATCAAGGAAATGATTTGTAAACACGAAAGTTCTATGAATTTTCCAAAAGTTTTAGATGATTGTTGTCTTGTGTTTCTCTTAATTAAATAAATCAGATCTGAACTTATTTAATCATAGAAATGAATATTTTTGAATATGCAACAATGACACATATAATTGAAAAAAGAACAACAAAAGAAATAAATGAATAACACACATGTGTAGTGATTTTTCCCTTGAAATAAGCTTATCATTATAATGTTCAAAGATTATAAGGTACCTCCACAGGTTTTTGTAACTTAGTAATTGTACAATAAACAAAACACTACAGAACATAGAAGTATAACCTACGGAAATAGAAATATGGATTTTTTGAAGAAATAAGGAAACAACAATTGTTGTACGACAACATTGTTGCTGTATCGATTCCCTCTTCTCTTGTCTTATCATTGTTATCATGCAAACTGTAGGTTGGGAAAAGCCCGATCCAATCCACAAGATGGAGATAACTGTGGGAGAGTCTACCCACTATCACCTTAGATAAACCCTCCACTCTCTTTAGTGAAGGATAAATCCTACACAAGGGGGGAATCTCGGGTGACCCTAAGGGGGAAATAGATGGAAAGTGATGTTATGGAAGTGATACCCCTATAGGTCAAACTGTACAATAAAAAAAACACTAAATAACATAGAAGTATAACTTGCGGAAATATAAGTATGGATTTTTTGAAGAAATAAGGAAACAACAATTGTTGTATGACAACATTGTTGTTGTATCGATTCCCTCTTCTCCTGCCTTATCAATTTTATCATGAAAACTATAGGTTGGGCAAAGCTCGATCCAATCCACAAGATGGAGATAACTGTGGGAGAGTCTACCCACTGTCACCTTAGATAAACCCTCCACTCTCTTTAGTGAAGGATAAATCCTACACAAGGGGGGAATATCGGGTGACCCTAGGGGGGAAATAGATGGAAGGTGATGTTATGGAATTGATACCCCTATAGGTCAAACTGTACAATAAACAAAACAATAAAGAACATAGAAGTATAACCTATGGAAATAAAAGTATGGATTTTTTGAAGAAATAAGGGAACAACAATTGTTGTACGACAACATTGTTGTTGTATCGATTCCCTCTTCTCCTGTCTTATCATTGTTATTGTGAAAACTGTAGGTTGAGAAAATCCCGATTCAATCCACAAGATGGAGATAACTGTGGGAGAGTCTACCCACTGTCACCTTAGATAAACTCTCCACTCTCTTTAGTGAAGGATAAATCCTACACAAGGGGGGAATCTTGAGTGACCCTAGGGGGGAAATAGATGGAAGGTGATGTTATGGAAGTGATACCCCTATAGGTCAAACTAGTAAGTAGAGAAAGGCTTGGAAACAAGTCTAATATGGTCAATGATTGCCAAGTGCTTGAGTACCTACAGAAGATAGTTGTACCTTCTCGAGACACAAGAAGAGACAAGTATACAAGCTCAAAGTTAAGTGGAAAAACAAGTTAAGATTGTTGTCCCAAACTACAATAGTAAACAAGAGTATATATCAGCAATAAATGAAGTTAATTATTGCAGATTTAACCACTTAAAGTAGAGAAATGAAGCATAAAACATGTAGATTAATTC
>JZKD02S1882313.1:10554-41217 GCA_000966675.3 Picea glauca | reverse complement strand
TTTGAGCGACATTCATCGGTGTTGTGCCAGGGGATTTTGTGGAAATCACACCATTTTTCGGTGTCCTTCTTTGTCTTCCCGTGACCCTTCTTTTCCTGTGGCTTGGACTAGTTTTTGGGAGACTGTTTGTTAGGGTCGTCTTTGTCATACTTTGGTTGTTGCAGATTTGTATACCCAAACTCTCATTTGTTCTGGTTCTTAAATTTCTCCTCGATATTAACAACATATCGATAAGCAACATCGAGTGATGAGATGTCCATAAATTCCATTTCAGTTTGGATGTATCTGTGTAGAGCCCCACAATATTTCATAACCAAATGTCATTTGAAGTCTTTGATACGCAGCTTGGTGAGAAAAGTATGGAAGGTATTGGAGAACTCCAAAACTTCGTGGCCTCTCTCTTGCCACAGTGTGGTCCATCTCATGTATTGGTCCTCATAGTTGCCAATAGGGTAATACTATTCATTTACCGCATCCAAAAAAAATCCCAAGTGGGCTCGACCCCATATATTCCAGACTCCTCTGTGGAACTTTGCTCCTAGTAAGTTTCCCACCAATGTTTGACATGGGGGAGAGTTTTAAGGAGTGTGAAGATGATATTTTCCTTGTTGGGAAAATCATGAATAGAGAAATAACCTTCAAACAGATCTAACCATTTATCTAGGGCATCTGCATCTATCAACTGACCTTCAAATACAAGAATATCAAAATTAACATGCACCTTGAAAGGAGAGGTGCTTCCAAAGTGGTTGTTTGATGAAGATGTTCTAGTTTCTATCGCCAGATGTTGAAGGATGTGGGAAAAATTCTCCATCATTTCGTCCCTTTGTTTCATGAGAGCTTGCTCAAGCAACAGATTTATAGGATCGTCTGCTCCGTCGGTTTTCTTTTCTTCCACCATGGAGGGTTTCCTAGGTGTGCGAGAGCGATTGTCTTCAAGAGAGACAATATTAAGACCCAAATTTCTATACTCAGACCTCGTCGGGGACATGCACTGAAAAAACGATCAAGAGCAGCTTGCTCGAATACCACTGATCTAGATTATTTTTGGCACGAAATGAGAGCGAAGATATAATAAAGAAATGCATAGAGATATTGTGGATATCCAATAATATAACATAAATGTATTAGATATACAATCGTAACCACAAAGATACAGTAATACACGATTTCTATTAATGAAATAAATGTACAGAGATTGTTAAAATACAGAGTGAAAGACTCGCTAGAATGGTGGCATCTTATCTCTGAGAAGAGATGTGACGGCTACTCGCATTCGCAAGAAGATGATTACAATGAGGCTCTGAAGGACTTTTTACAATAAATAGGAATTCCAAAAACCCTTGACATCCAAAAACCTAACCCTATGAGATGAAGAGCCAAAAGTCACGTGGGCCCCGTTTGGGTAAGTTAGTACATCAACTTCCCAGGGTCGTAACTTTTGCATACGATCTCCATTTTAGGTGCATGATATCCTGTTAGAAAGGTATCGTCGAGGAGAATCATTTTGGGGGAAATATGGAAGGAACTTCCATATTGCTCCCCATTTTCCCAAAAACATCGTTTAGGGCCTCAAAATGGCCCTGGAAGTTAAAAACTGCTAAAAATAGTAAATTACCAAAATTGCCAGAAAAGTGTTTTGAGCCAGTTGATAAAGGTGGGTGGCCACCGATATCCACCTGGATCATAGGAAGTGTGACAAAAAATCCTCCTTAGAGGCATGTGTGGCTCCCTCAAAGTGAAGGTGCCTCCCTAGCCACCTCAATAACATCTCTTTCAATGTGTACCAACCTTCCACGTGTGACGAGTCAACCAACAATAAACTATTCCTCAAGCTACCTTTGAATAATGTGTAAGAATAGCCACCTTGGCCAAGTAAAACAATTAAATATTGACTTCATGAAGTGCACCCTTGGGAGAAGTGCATCTTGGACCATTTTGACTTGGTTAATAATAATAAAATATGATGTGGGGTGGTGCTCCCTTGACAAGTGCGCTAGGTAGTTATATCTTCCTTCAACAAATAATATAACAACCGCTGAGAAGGGTATGCCCTAGAGAAGAGAGCCAAGGTGGTTAGATCCATCATCAATATTCTCAAAACAAGAGCCAAAACCATGTATTGATTTGCAAAACCATGTGTTGTTTTTCCCAAAACCATGAATATACAAGGAAATGCACCCTTAGAAGGTGTCCCATCCACTTCAAGCCATAAAATGTAATATCCCAAATCCACAGATCTAGATATTAACTCCCTGTTGACCCTGTCTGGCGCAGATCTGATACTCTTTCGGTGGTTGAATGGGTTATATAGGTTTCTGATTGTGTTTGATAACTTGAATTTAACATGTGTGGTGATTTTTCATGTGGTTTCAGGTGGAACAACTTGTTTACGATATATTGAATAGTCAAGCAATTACAATAATGACATGCATGTATGAAAATTCATGCACAACCTACATGCATGTAAAAATAACCAAACAAATCTTCAATTAGACCTTCAAATGACTAGATATATACTGGAATATTAGTAAAAGCATGGAAAAATACCTAGAACTAACATGCGTCGCTAGATCATTGGCATGAAAGACTGATCTATGACATGTGTGGGTTTATTGTTGCATGTAGCACTGGATCTGTTGTCGAAAGATGAATTTGATGCATGCACGAGAAAGACTCCTCTAAATCTGATCAGATCTGTCCCAATGAAGTCACCTTCTTCCCTAGAATATCTGATACTCTTTGGGTGGTTGAATGGGTTATTTAGGTTTCTGGATGTGTTTGATAACTTGAATTTAACATGTGTGGTGATTTTTCATGTGGTTTCAAGTGGAACAACTTGTTTAAGATATATTGAATAGTCAAGCAATTACAATAATAACATGCATGTATAAAAATTCACACATAGCCTGCATGCATGTAAAACTAACCAAACCAATATTCAATTAGACCTTCAAATGACTAGATCTATACTGGAATATTAGTAAAAACATGAAAAAATACCTAGAACTAACATGTGTCACTAGATCATTGGCATGCATGCCTGATCTGTGACATGGGTGGGTTTACTGTTGCATGCTTTGCTGGATCTGCTGTCAGAAGATGAATTTGATGCATGCACGAGGAAGACTGTTATGAATTTGATGAGATCTATCTTAATGAAGTTATCTTCTTCCCTAAAAGACTCACCCTAGATGGATCTGTTGTTTCTAGGCTCCTGGATCTCTCTATCACTAGTGTTTTGATGAAAATCATAAGTTGAATTAAGTGGATAACAACTAGAAATATATTTTGTAGTCTAAGACTAGTATTTTCTATTCAACGTGCACTAGATTTGGTTGAAATATATAAAGACCCTGCTTTCATTTGTTTTACATATGGTACATGTGTCGCTGGACTGCTATTTCCTCATATCATCCGCTACTCTATGGAGATAAAGAAAAACATATGATTAACGCTTTCAAAAGAAGTGACCATAATATTGAAAGGTGCAAAGTTTTTATATTCGATGTGTGAGATATGAGAAAGAATTCCATACACTAAGAGTTTACATTCTTGTTCAATGTTGTTAAGATGAAAGTATTTTTATTTTTTTGAAAAATTTCCAAGTATTGCAAAGAATAAATTATATGTTTGAAGCATCATTAACAATTGTTGTGTGGTTAAGAAAAGAATAAATCCCGTCAATATCCATGCATGGGATAAATATTGCCAAAGGTGTACGCTTTTTTTTTTTTTTGCCATTTCGTGCTATCTTTTATCCCACATTGAAGCAATGAAAGATAAATAAATACATTATATTGGCAATTGAATAAGGGTAGGAATAACTTGCAAGGGAAAATGTGAAGGATATGAAAGGTTTAGATCAAAAGTCATTTGGTAATGTCACCATGTGAAGGACACATTGCATTGTTGTAAACAATTTTTTGTGGTCACAAGGTTTGTTACCCCTCATGTTGCAGAAGGATTCACCCTACACAACTATAACACATGGATCATAGAAATATACATCACCATACAAATATTATGCTTCTAATGGACAAATTCATATAACCATTCTTAATATGAATAGATATCATCTCATAGGCCATCATTCAAAAAAATACCCTCTCTATCTAACAAATTATTATGCACTTCAACATATTTGAAAAATAATCAAACTTCATTAGTCATATATAAAGTCATATACACATCACTCTCTTGACAAAATTAAGTCATATACACATCACTCTCCTGACAAAATTAGACAAGTGCATATGGAGTTTGCATGACACAATTTTTCTAAAATCCTTTGTTCATATATAAAGTCATATACACATACACATGATTATCTTGACAAAATTAAACAAGTGCATATGAAAACTTACAATCCTCTGTTCATATATAAATTCATATACACATGATTCTCTTGAAAAAATTAAACAAGTGCATATGGAGTTTTCATGATACAATTTTTCTACAATTCTATGTAATATAAAGTCATATACACATACACATGATTCTATTGACAAAATTAAACAAGTGCATATGAAAACTTACAATCCTCAGTTCATATATAAAGTCATATACACATGATTCTCTTAACAAAATTAAACAAGTGCATATGGAGTTTTCATGATACAATTTTTTTACAATTCTCTGTAATATAAATTCATACACACATACACATGATTCTCTTGACAAAATTAAACAAGTGCATATGAAAACTTACAATCTGTTGTTCATATATAAAGTCATATACACATGATTCTCTTGACAAAATTAAACAAGTGCATATGGAGTTTTCATGATACAATTTTTCTACAATCCTCTGTAATACCCATGTTTCCCCATCATATACACATCACTCTCTTGAAAAAATTAGACAAGTGCATATGGAGTTTGCATGACATAATGTTTCTACAATCCTTTGTTCATATATAAAGTCATATACACATACACATGATTCTCTTGACAAAATTAAACAAGTGCATATGAAAACTTACAATCCTCTGTTCATATATAAAGTCATATACACATGATTCTCTTGACAAAATTAAACAAGTGCATATGGAGTTTTCATGATACAATTTTTCTTCAATTCTCTGTAATATAAAGTCATATATGCATACACATGATTCTCTTGAAAAAATTAAACAAGTGCATATGAAAACTTACAATCCTATGTTCATATATAAAGTCATATACACATGATTCTCTTGACAAAATTAAACAAGTGCATATGGAGTTTTCATGATACAATTTTTCTACAATCCTCTGTAATACCCATGTTTCCCCCAAATTAAACAAGTCCATATGGAGTTTTCATGATACATTTTTTCTACAATCCTCTGTAATACCCATGTTTCCCCCAAATTAAAGAAGCACATATGGAGTTTTCATGATACAAATTTTCTACAATCCTCTGTAATACCCATGTTTCTTCCAGTTTGTAAATATAACTATAACTGACCAAGAGACTATGCAAGACTAAATATGTGTGAATGTTTGATTTGATGAACCAAGAGACTATGGCATACAATTTGTTATAAGTGGGTTTCCCACCCAAGTGAACCTAAACATACTTTCTCTAGGATCTTATGATATATTGATTGGCATGGACTGGTTGGCTGCCCACAAAACCAAGTTGGACTATTACAGTAAAACTTTGGAGTGTGAAAATGAAGAAGGAAGAAGGGTAACCCTACAAGGGATTCAAAATCCTGTCTCAGTGAGACAAATATCAACCCACCAAGTGAAGAAGTATTGCATAAAGGGATGTAACTTGTATGAAATACAAGTACTAAACTCTATTGAGAATGACAAACCCAGCCTAGAGAGTCATCCCATATTAATATAATATAAATATTTATTTCCAGAAGAGGTACCAGGTATACCTCCAAGAAGGGATATTGAATTTTCAATAGAACTTGTACCATGAGTAGTGCCAATGTCTAGAACACCCTATAGAATGAGTACACCAGATCTAGTTGAGCTCAAACTACATTTGAAGGAGATGTGGTACAAAGACTACATTCAGCCTAGTGTGTCTCCATGTGGAGCACAAGCCTTGTTTGTGAAAAATAAAGATAGCACACTTAGACTGTGCATAGATTATAGACAACTCAATAAGATGACTATCAAGAATAAGTATCCATTGCCAAGGATCGATGACTTATTTGACCAATTAAGTGGTGCTACAATCTTCTCCAAGATTGACTTGAGGTCTAGATACCATCAGGTCCGAATTAAAGATGAAGATATCCACAAGATAGCCTTTAGGACAAGATATGGTCACTATGAATTTGTGGTGGTGCCATTTGGGATCACCAATGCACCAGCCAGTTTTATGTGTTTAATGAATAACATATTCAAAAAGTTCTTGGATAGGTTTGTTTTGGTTTTCACTGATGATATCCTAATCTATTCCAAGAATAGGGAAGAGCATGAAGAACATATGAAGCTAGTACTACAAGTACTAAGAGAACATCAGCTCTATACTAAACTCAGTAAGTGTGACTTTTTCTAGAAAGAAGTCCATTAGCTAGGCCATGTTATAACTGAAGAAGGAGTGGCAATTGATCCTGATAATATTAAAGCCATAATGGATTGACCTACCCCAAAGGATGTGTTTGATATCATATCTTTTATGGTCCTGGCATGATACTATAGGAGATTCATAAAAGGATTCTCCAAGATTGGTTTCCCAATCACCTCCCTTCAGGAAAATAGCGTTAGATTCATTTGGACATCATAATTTGAAGAAATATTTCAAGAGATGAAATACCTTCTAACCAACGCGCATTTACTGAAGATCACAGACCTAGAAAATGATTTCCTTGTGTGTACAGATGCCTACAAGGAATGGCTCAAAGGAGTCCTTATGCAAGAAGGACATGTGATTTTCTACAAATCCCAAAAAGTGAATGAGCATAAAGTCAATTATGTGACCCATGATATGGAATTGGATTCCATAGTGCATGATTTAAAAATGTGGAGGAATTACCTCTTCGGTAGAAGATTTGTACTTATGACAGACCATAGTGGGTTGAGGTATTTGTTTGACCAACCAAAGCTCAATGTGAGATAAGCTAGGTGGATGGATCTCCTCAGTGAGTTTGATTTTGAAATCAAACATGTCAAAGGAAAGGAGAATAGGGTGGTTGATGCATTTATTAGAAGTATGAAAGTGGTTCAGTTGGTAGTTGTAAGCACCAGTGAATCAGACATCAAAGAGAGAGTCAAAATTGCACAAGAAACATATGCATTTTTCAAGATCGTGACATCATACCTAAAGAAAGAGATAATAGGGATGAAGTATGAAGGTTATCAGATGCTTAATGATGAACTATTGACTTACAAGGGAAGATTATACATTCCAAATTGTGACGACTTGAAGAGGTTCATAATGGATGAACTACACAAAAGACCATATATTGGTCATCCTGGTTATCAGAAAATGATCACCACCACTAGGAAACTATTCTTTTGGCCCGAACTAAAAAAGGACATAGATGATTACTTAGCTAAGTGTATATAATCTCAGCAAGTCAAGGAAGAGCACTGAAACCCAACATGGTTGTTCCAGACCCTACCAATTCCCGAGTGGAAATGGGAAACCATATCCATGGATTTCATCATAGGATTACCAAGATTAACCAAATAGAATGATGCCATCATGGTATTTGTGGAAAAACTGAGCAAGGTTGCTCACTTCATACCCTTCAACTCAACTTGCAAGGCAATAGATATTGCCAACATTTTCATAAAAGAGATATTCAGACTACATGGCATGCCCAAGTAAATTATATTCGATATAAATAAAAAGTTTACTTCAAACTTCTGGAAGTATTTATTTGCTAGTTTTGAAACAAAATTGCTCTTTAGTACAACTCATCACCCTCAAACTGATGGGAAAACCGAGAGGGTAAAACAAGTATTATAAGACATGATGAGGATGCATGTAATGCATCAACCAAACAAATGGGAGGACTACCTACCACTGGTAGAATTTGCCTACAACAATGGCTATCAAGAGGCATTAAAAATGAGCCCTTTTGAAGCCCTCTATGGAAGCCAATGCAACATCCCAAATAGCTAGAACAACCCATTAGGCATAGTTACAATCAGGCCAAATATGCTAAAGGAAATTGAACAAAAAGTAATTTAGATCAGACAAAATTTGAAGACAACCCATAATAGACAAAAGAGCTATGCATACATGAAAAGAACTCCTAGAGAGTTCAAAGTAGGGGATCATGTGTATCTCCAAGTTAGACCTAGGAAAATTCTTTGAGGATGGGAGCTTGTACCAAGCTGGCACCTTGGTATTGTGGACCCTTTGAATTTCTTGATAGAGTGGGACCAATAAATTATCGACTGACACTTCCTCCCATAGTGAAAGCACATAATGTTTTCCATGTTTATTTATTAAAGAAGTATGTACATGATTCTAATCATATTATTGACTAGCTTGTGATTCAAGTGGAACCGGAGGGAGAATTCATACCAGAACCTCAATGCATAATAGATAGGAAGGAAACCCCACTAAGGAATAGAACCATTGCACGGGTCAAGGTGCAGTGGAAACACTTTGGCCTAGATGAGGCTACATGGGAAATGGAGGATTCCATGAGATATGCATGTCCATTTTTTCTTACTTCTGTACATACATAGCACATCAACAGATAGAACATCAAGGATGATGTTCCTTTAAGAGGGAGGGGATTGTAATACCCATGTTTCCCCCTGTTTGTAAATATAACTATGACAGACTAAATATGTGTGAATGTTTGATTTGATGAACCTTTGTATAAACGAGTCAATGCATGAATTTTTTGTTATTAATAGAAATTTGATATGTGTTGCACAACTGTTGAAAGGGGGAAGTTTTCCAAGAGAGACCATGGATTCTATGAGAGAGATGGTGAGGGTAAGACAAGAATGGTTGAGATGACCCTCAATAGACCAATACCTACTAGGTGTAATTTCTCAATAGTCCTCTGACCTAGAAATGAATTACCAGTCGGGCTCGTAGTTGGAAGGCCATCCACAAGAGTTAATGAGAATATGGAGCAGGGTACCCATCTGTAAGGTTTCCAGTCTTGACCACAAATTGGGATTCAGACCCACACAAACCTGTTGAGGAAGGTAATAAATGAGGTAATTCAAGGACATAGACAGATTTGCAAGATATCAGAGTAGAAAAAAAACACTCTCCCAAGAAGAGAAGAGAACATACTTCAACTCTGGAGTCGAGAAAAACAAGATGAGAAGTAAGCTTGTTTTTGGCTGAAAGAAGCCACAGGCAGGGTTTGTCTATAGGATGATAAATGAGGCTGACAAGAAACTGACAAAGTACTCGTGCATACCTCCTTACTTGGACTAGAGAAAAATAGTTTCCATTTTTTTGTGGGAGGAGAAGAGTAACCTTCTTCCTTGAATGTCGTGGAGAAAAGAGAAAGAATCTCTCTTAGAGAATCATGGTCTATTTTGGGGGTGGCCAGTGGTAAATCCATTAGGAGTAGTTGTGCCTATGGTTGGGAGGAAATAGGAACCCCTTTCAATGATTTCTTCACATTCTCCATTTCTGATAAGTATTATCATACTCTATGTATATATATTTGATGTGATAATGAATGTCTGTGTTTATGGTCAAGTCTTTCAGTATTTGAACAATTATTAGAAATGTTCTTTTGATTCTGCAAAATGATATATCCATATAGTATTTTATTTATCTCACTATAATTTCTAGAGAGTTATGGGATGTAAATCCATAGGAGAGTCGGGGTAGGATCAACTCAAACGTCTATGTCCTGCCAACCCCTTTGAATTCATCTGAGCAGAAATGTCAAGTTCATCTCTATGGGAGAAGGACGTTTTCCTTCTGACTATCCACCCATATGACCAAGGGCTCACGCCCATGTCCTTGAACCATTTTTTTCAAAAAGGATTTGTTCTTAGCCCCCAAGATTTCCCAAAGGACCCATGTGACCAGGGCCTAGGAACCTTGCACTAGTCTGAAAGGAGCTAGCTCTTTCAACTTCAAGACTTCAGGACTTGTGACTCCACAATCGTAAAAAATAGCCAAAGGCTGAAGTCGTGAATTGACGAGGGTCATTGATCTGGGGATCTACTGTGGATGCCTCTCAGCCATTAGATCGGACTTAGGAAGGAAAACATTAAGTGCTTCAACGAAGTCCTACTTCAGGAGGATAGGAGTGGTCTAACGTCGAAACTCTTGAATGTCAGTGTTGCGGAGTAAATAGGGACCATTGAAAATGGAGGGACACGTGTACACATATCAACGATTATGTAGAATTCTGGGTATTTGCTGGTATAGGGACACGCGAGTTTCCCCAGAGCTCTGCAAGCTAGAGTAAATCATGTTCGTGGATGCTAGGTACACGTGGTGATAGATCCGACATGGTCCGGAGGGAAAGTTGGGAGATACATGTTGAACTATTGAATGTCGAACTTCCGAAGTGATGTGGACCGTCGATCCTCGAATCCTTCTATATTTCTCTTAGTTGTTGATCTAAGAAGCCCACCCTCGATTACCCAACCGATTAGGAATGTGTCGTGGAGCGACACCTAGCCCCTACTTGTCCCTAGTCTAAGGTTTTTCATCGAATTAGATTCATCAGATAAGAGGGAACATGGCAAGCGATCCCATAGTCTGGAGACTTATTACTCCATAGGAACCTTGCCAAGAACCTACTAAATGTGAAAAACCTCTGAAGTCACAAACACCGAAATGAATCTCGGTCAATGGTAGGATGAGGACACTTGGCGCCAAATTAGAGAGTCTGGAGACTTAGCTCTTTGGAGAATTTGAAACATGAGGAGTTTTCAATATTCAAAGTCTAGAGCTACAAAGTAAAGAGATCCGTAGATTTATGGATCTATGTGGACTCCTACTGACCATGAGATCGAAGATATGGGCAATTATTGATCCAATATGATGTGGCATGATGACATCATTCGATGTGATGTGGAATGACATTATGCATGCCACATGTCATCCAAATATGGATGATTCACAAACCATTTGTGACTACTAGAGAATGACACATGTCACCCCTCAATGAGGACATGTGTCACCCCCTGACCCTCACCGCGTGTCAACTCCTTGTTCATGCCCTTCTGGCTAATGTGGCTGGCAACGTGTCTGAGACTCTGGCAGTCTAAATAACTTTGGGAGTTTGAAATATTTGAGCGTAGTATGGAAAAGGAATGTACAACAAGGATCGTCAATCGTCAAATGCCGAAAGTCCAACGACAATCATCGATCACCGAAACTATGAAAATGTAGAATGAAGACAACATATTGATGACTGTTGAATGTCGAAGAAGGGACATTTAACGTAAAACTCTGAACATCGATCGATGAAGGGATAAGGCCACGTGGAAATATTTTTGGACTTCAGGGGTTAGGAAAAAGGAGTGTTTTATGCCGAATGTCGAGGCCCCCTTTTTAATAGTAGGATCTTGGTGGAGGATGTGGACCATTGATTCCTTCCATTGTTCAATGATATGGGAATTTGATAACACCGTTGGAACTCTCAAAGTCTGGGAGTTCCGAAGTGCTGAAACCTTCTCTAAGTAGACTCTTAGCCCCTGGTTTTCAGCCTGAGGTCACGAGGAGGACCTCGCTAGATGGTTTAAGCGCATAGTAGGAGATGAAAACTTCGAGGGAGAATAATAAGATGGTTTTTCTTAGTAAGGGACCAAAAATGAACCAAGGAAAAGAGAAAATTTGATGCCCCATCCCTATAAAGGGTATTTAAGGGGTTGGGTGTGTTACTTCCTCATAGAAATACAAGGAATTGTTCTCTCACACAAACACATTGTCTTTGTGTCACCTCACATCCACATTTAATCAAGATTTCACTTAATCATCCATATACCCATCATACCCATACGTAGACACCATAATCATGCACACTTTCTCTCAACCAAGAAAAAGTCACTCTTAGACTTTCTCAAACTAAATATTTCAATCAATTAGAATGCATAAACTTAAATTTGACAATGTAGTCATCATTATTTTATTTTGACATCTTCATCCTAAATAATACACCGGGAAACACTTATTTGATTTTGTAGGAGTTCTTCTTGATTGTTGTTGTTGATCTCAAACTACACTCCTTATCATCCAACCAAACTCATAGCCTTAGCATTACACTTTATCCTTATTCAACCAACCCCATAAAAGAAATAATGCACTCTTCCAAAAATAGTTAAACAATGTCCTCACCATTCATTCCATATAATCACTAGACCCTTAATATCATCAAAGATATAATACCAATTGAAATACATAATGAAGAACAAGAAAATCAAGAAATGGCAAAAAGGCTCAAAGCCAAATCAATCATATTGACAATAATGATGTACAATAGACATAACCATGAAATAACAGACTATCACATAACGATCATCCTAACATGTATCCAAGTACATAATCCTTAGGATAAAGCCGATATCCCAAGATACACATGAAGGTGGTCTAGGACTTAAGATTAGGAGGCAAAAGATTGACACAAACCTCAAGTAAAAAGTGGATAGATTTCAAACTCTTCAAATATTTTTTTATAGAGAATTTTCTAGACTGAAACATACCAACCAACATGTACCACAACATAATACATCATAGTATGTTTGATATTTAAAGAACATAGATGTATTAGAAATAGTATTGTGTCATTTTTAGAATGGGAAACTGTGAAATTCCAATTCGGAGAAGATGAAAGTTATAAGATGATGCATGCATCTTAAAAAAAATTGCAAGTATATTAAGAAACAACAATCCACACTACCTAAAGTCAAATTTCTCTCATATGTTACAAGCACACTTGTTCTATAGCATGCATGAAAAAGAGAGTGGAAATAAAAACAATATTTACCCGTGAAACACTAATGAGGTTGTTGTTGGAAATGGATGATCCATACAAGCGAGCAACATTCTGCAAAATTACAAACATATATAGTGATTTAGATATTTACTATAAAAAAAACGAAATTTAAGAATTTAGAAAGTTTTCAATTACATTAGATGGAAATCTCAAACTATTGTGCAAACAAAACATAATATCAAATTAATGCTTCCAAGTGTAACATATATAAAATATAATAATAATAAGTAATAATAATCATAAATAGTAATATTAATATATCATAAATGAAAAGATGTGTCTTATCTAAAGGACGTTTCTATTCATGAAAAACACCCTCTGCAAGGTAAATAAACGAACCATCATTCTCATTGTAATCATCTCATATATTATTCATAATTATTCAACTAAAGAAGAAGCAATGTTAGTCACCTTACCTATCTGCCCAGTGCATGTTGTCATCAATTGAATGCAGGTTATCGAGATCCACCAAGAAGACTGTCATTAGTGAGAGGATTCATACTCATTGTAATCAATTCCGTTTGAAAGGATTCATTCCTGTTGCAATGGAGGGGACAGATCATTAAGCAGAAATATGGTGGTCGCAAACACTAACCTAAGAGCACAAACGAAAGGTCACGACCGGTCAGACTCCTCTATGGAACTTTTCTCCCAATAAGTTTCCCACCAATGTTTGACATGGGGGAGAGATATAAGGAGTGCGAAGGTGATAGTTTCCCCGTTGTAAAAATTATGAACAGAGAAATAACCTTCTAACAGATTTAACCATTTGTCTAGGGCATCCGCATCTATTTGACCTTCAAATACGGGAATATCAAAATTAACATGTACCTTGAAATGAGAGGTGCTTCCAAAGTGGTTGTTTGATGAATATGAGCCTATTTCTATTGGAAGGCCTTGAAGGATATGGGAAAAATTCTCCATCATTTCGTCCCTCTGTCACATGAGAGCTTGCTCAAGCAACCGATTTATAGGATCGCCTGCTCCGTCGTTTTTCTTTTCTTCCACCATGGAAGGTTTATTGGGTGTGCAAGAGAGATTGTCTTCAAGAGAGACAAGCTTGAGACCCAACTTTCTATACTCAGACCTCGTTGGGGACATGCACTAAAAAAATGATCAAGAGCAACCTGCTCTGATACCACTGATTTGGATTATTTTCGGCACGAAATGAGAGAGGAGATATAATAAATAAATGCACAGAGATATCGTCGATATCCAATAATATAACATAAATGTATCAGGCATGCAACCATAAACACAGAGATACAGTAATACATGATTTCTATTAATGAAATAAATGTACAGAGACTGTAAAAATACAGAGTGAAAGACACACTAGAATGGTGGCAGCTTATCTCTGAGAAGAGATGTGATGACTACTTGAATTCACAAGAAGGTGATTATAGTGAGGCTTTGAAGGCATTTTTACAATAAATAGGAATGCCAAAAACCCTTGACATCCAAAAACCTAACCCTAGGGGATCAAGCGCCAAAAGTCACGTGGGCCCTGTTTGGGTAAGTTAGTACATCAACTTCCCGGGATCGTAACTTTTGCATACGATCTCTGTTTTAGGTGCATGATAGCCCGTTGGAAAGGTATCGTTGAGGAGATTAATTTTGTGGAAAATGTATAAGGAAATTCCATTCTTCTCCTCATTTTCAAAAAATCATCGTTTAGGGCCTCAAAATGGCCCCGGAAGTTAAAAACTGCTAAAAATAGTAAATTACCAAAATTGCTAGAAAACTATTTTGAGCTAGTTGGAAAAGTTGGGTGGCCACCGATATCCACCTGGATCATAGAAAGTATGCCAAAAAATCCTTCTTAGAAGCATGTGTTTCTCCCTCAAAGCGAAGGTGCCTCCGTAGCCACCTCAATAACATCTCTTTCAATGTGTACCAACCTCCCACGTGTGACGAGTCAACCAGTAATAAAATATTCCTCAAGCTACCTTTGAATAATGTTCAAGAATAGCCACCTTGGCCAAGTAAAACATTTAAATATTGACTTCATGAAGTTCACCCTTGGGAGAAGTGCATCTTGGACCACTTTGACTTGGTTAATAATAATAAAACATGATATGAGGTGGTGCTCCCTTGACAAGTGCACCAGGTAGTTATATCTTCCTTCAAAAAATAATATAACCACCTCCGAGAAGGGTATTCCCTAGATAAGAGTTCCAAGGTGGTTACATCCATCATCAATATTCTCAAAACAAGAGCCAAAACCATGTACTGATTTTCAAAACCATGTGTTGTTTTTCCCAAAACCATGAGTATACAAGGAAATGCACCCTAAGAAGGTGTCCCATCCACTTCAAGCCATAAGATGTAATATCCCAAATCCATAGATCTAGATATTAACTCTTTGTTGACCCTGTCTGTCACAGATCTAATACTCTTTGGGTGGTTGAATGGGTTATATGGGTTTTTGACTGCGTTTGATAACTTGAATTTAACATGTGTGGTGATTTTTCATGTGGTTTAAGGTGGAACAACTTGCTTACAATATATTGAATAGTCAAACAATTACAATAAATGCATGTATAAAACTTCACACACAACCTGCATGCATGTAAAAATAACCCCAAAAAACTTCAATTAGACCTTCAAATGACTAGATCTATACTGGAATATTAGTAAAAGCATGGAAAAATACCTAGAACTAACATGTGTCACTAGATCATTGGCATGCAAGACTGATCCATGACATGCGTGGATTTATTGTTGCATGTAGCACTATATCTATTGTCGAAAGATGAATCTGATGCATGGACGAGCAAGACTCCTCTGAATTTGATGAGATTTATCCCAATGAAGTCACTTTCTTCCCTAGAATATTTGATACTCTTTGGGTCGTTGAATGGGTTATTTAGGTTTCTGGATGCATTTGATAACTTGAATTTAACATGCGTGGTGATTTTGCATGTGGTTTCAAGTGGAACAACTTGTTTAAGATATATTGAATAGTCAAGCAATTACAATAATAACATGCATGTATAAAACTTCACACATAGGCTACATGCATGTAAAAATAACCAAACCAATCTTCAATTAGACCTTCAAATGACTAGATCTATACTGTAATATTAGTAAAAACATGGAAAAATACCTATAACTAACATGTGTCACTAGATCGTTGGCATGCAAGCCCGATCTGTGACATGGGTGGGTTTACTGTTGCATGCAGTGTTGTATCTGTTGTCGAAAGATGAATTTGATGCATGCATGAGAAAGACTGTTACGAATTTGATGAGATCTATCCCAATGAAGTTACCTTCTTCCCTAGAAGACTCACCCTGGATGGATCTATTGCTTCTAGGCTCCTAGATCTCTCTATCACTAGTGTTTTGATGAAAATCATAAGTTGCATTAAGTGGATACCAACTAGAAATATATTTTATAGTATGAGACTATTATTTTCTATTCAACATGCACTAGATTTGGTTGAGATATATAAAGGCCCTGCCTTCATTTTTTTTACATATGGTACATGTTTCAGTGGACCGTTATTTCCTCATATCATCTGTTGCTCTATGGACATAAAGCAAAACATATGATTAATTCTTTCAAAAGAAGTGACCATAATATTGAAAGGTGCAAAGTTTTTATATTCGATGTGTGATATATGAGAAAGAATTCCATACACAAAGCTCAATGATGCATTGGAGTTTGCATTCTTGTTCAATGTTGTTAAGATGAAAGTTTTTTTATTTTTTTGAAAAATTTCCAAGTATTGCAAAGACTAAATTATATGTTTGAAGCATCATTAACAATTGTTGTGTGGTTAAGAAATGAATAAATCCCGTCAAAATCCATGCATGGGATAAATGTTGCCAAAGGTGTATGCTTTTTATTTTTTTTCCATTTTGTGCTATCTTTTATCCCACATTGAAGCAGTGAAAGCTAAATAAATGCTTTATATAGGCAATTGAATAAGGGTAGTTATAAATTGCAAGGGAAAATGTGAAGGATATGAAAGGTTTAGATCAAAATTCATTTGGTATTGTCACCATGTGAAGGACATGTTGCATTGTTGTAAATAGTTTTTTGTGGTCACGAGGTTTGTTACACCTCATGTTGCAGAAGGATTCACCCAGATTCACATACACAACTATAACACGTGGATCATAGAAATATACATCACCACCTAGATTCATATACACAACTATAACACGTGGATCATAGAAATATAGATCACCATACAAATATTATGCTTCTAATGGAAAAATTCATATAATCATTCTTAATATGAATATATATCATCTCATAGACCATCATTCAAAAAATACCCTCTCTATCTAACAAATTATTATGAACTTCAACATATTTGAAAAATAATCAAACTTCATTAGTCATATACACATCACTCTCTTGACAAAATTAAGTCATATACACATCACTAAACCCCTCACGTTGCAGAAGGATTCACCCAGATTCACACAACTATATCACCTAGATTCACATACACAACTATAACACGTGGATCATAGAAATATACATCACCATACAAATATTATGCTTCAAATGGAAAAATTCATATAATCATTCTTAATATGATGAGACATCATCTCATAGACCATCATTCAAAAAATACCCTCTCTATCTAACAAATTATTATGCACTTCAACATATTTGAAAAATAATCAAATTTCATTAGTCATATACACATCATTCTCTTGACAAAATAAAGTCATATACACATCACTAAACCCCTCACATTGCAGAAGGATTCACCCAGATTCACACAACTATATCACTCAGATTCACATACACAACTATAACATTTGGATCATAGAAATATGCATCACCATACAAATATTATGCTTCTAATGGAAAAATTCATATAATCATTCTTAATATGATGAGATATCATCTCATAGACCATCATTCAAAAAATACCCTCTCTATCTAACAAATTATTATGCACTTCAACATATTTGAAAAATAATCAAACTTCATTAGTCATATACACATCAATCTCTTGACAAAATTAAGTTATATACACATCATTCTCTTGACAAAATTAAGTCATATACACATCACTAAACCCCTCACATTGCAGAAGGATTCACCCAGATTCACATACACAACTATAACACGTGGATCATAGAAATATACATCACCATACAAATATTATGCTTCTAACGGAAAAATTCATATAATCATTCTTAATATGACGAGATATCATCTCATAGACCATCATTCAAAAAATACCCTCTCTATCTAACAAATTATTATGCACTTCAACATATTTGAAAAATAATCAAACTTCATTAGTCATATATAAAGTCATATACACATCACTCTCTTGACAAAATTARGTCATATACACATCACTCTCTTGACAAAATTAGACAAGTGCATATGGAGTTTGCATGACACAATTTTTCTACAATCCTCTGTTCATATATTATTATGCACTTGACAAAATTAAGTCATATACACATCATATATAAAGTCATATACACATCACTCTCTTGAAAAAATTAGACAAGTGCATATGGAGTTTKCATGACACAGTTTTACTACCCTCTGTTCATACATTATTATGCACTTGACAAAATTAAGTCATATACACATCACTCTCTTGACAAAATTAGACAAGTGCATATGGAGTTTGCATGACACAAWTTTTCTACAATCCTMTRTTCATATATAAAGTCATATACACATACACATGATTCTCTTGACAAAATTAAACAAGTGCATATGAAAACTTACAATYYTTYGTTCATATATAAAGTCATATACACATGATTGTCTTAACAAAATTAAACAAGTGCATATGGAGTTTTCATGATACAATTTTTCTACAATCCTCTATAATACCCATGTTTCCCCCAAATTAAACAAGTGCATATGGAGTTTTCATGATACAATTTTTCTACAATCCTCTATAATACTCATGTTTCCCCCATTTTGTAAATATAACTATAACTGACCAAGAGACTATGGCAGACTAAATATGTGTGAATGTTTGATTTGATGAACTTTTGTGTAAAAGGGTCAATGTATAAAATTTATGTTATTAGACAAGTGCATATGGAGTTTTCATGACACAATTTTTCTACAATCCTTTGTTCATATATAAAGTCATGTACAGATACACATGATTCTCTTGACAAAATTAAACAAGTGCATATGAAAACTTACAATCCTCTATTCATATATAAAGTCATATACACATGATTCTCTTAACAAAATTAAACAAGTGCATATGGAGTTTTCATGACACATTTTTTCTACAATCCTCTGTAATACCCATGTTGGCCCCAAATTAAACAAGTGCATATGGAGTTTTCATGATACAATTTTTCTACAATCCTCTGTAATACCCATGTTTCCCCCAGTATGTAAATATAACTATAACTTACCAAGAGACTATGGCAGAGTAAATATGTGTGAAAGTTTGATTTGATGAACCTTTGTATAAAAAGGTCAATGTATGAAATTTCTGTTATTAATAGAAATTTGATATGTGTTGCAAAATTGTTGAAAGGGGGAAGTTTTCCAAGATAGACCATGGATTCTATGAGAGAGATAGTGAGGGGAAACCAAGAATGGTTGAGATGATTCTCACTAGACTAGTACCTACTAGGTTTAATTTCTCAATAGTCCTCTAACCCATAAATGAATTACTAGTCAGGCTGGTAGTTGGAAGGCCATCCTCAAGTGTTAATGAGGATATGGGGCAGGGTACCCATTTGTAAGGTTTCCAGGCCTGACCACGAATTGGGATTCAGACCCATGCAACCTTGTCGAGGAAGGAAATAAAGGAGGTAATTCAGGGACAGAGACAAATCTGAAAGATAGCAAAGTAGAGAAAAAACACTCTCCTGAGAAGAGAAGAGAGCACACTTTGACTCTGGAGTTGAGAGAAAAATGTTGAGCAATAAGCTCATTTTTGGTTGAAAGAAGCCAGGGGAAAGGTTTGGATACAAGCTAATAAATGAGGCTAACGAGTGACTGAGGAAGTACTTGTGCAAACCTACTTTCTTAGAGTAGAGAAAACTAGTTTCGAATTTCCTGTGGGAGGAGGAGAGTAACCTTCGCCATTGAATGTCATGGAGAAAAGAGAAAGAATCTCTCTCAGAGAATCATGGTCTAGATCAGGGGTGGCCAGTGGTAAATCCGTCAGAAGTGACTATGCCTATGGTTAGGAGGAAACATACACCCCTTTCAACATTCACTTCACATTATCCATTTATGATAAGTATTATCATACTCTGTGTATATATTTTGGGTGCGATGACAAATGTCTGTGTTTATGGTTAAGTCTTTCATTATTTGAACAATTATTCGAGATGTTCTTTTTCTCCTGTAAACTTCTATATACATATAGTATTTGATTTATCTCGGTGCAATTGATAGAGAGTTATGGGATGTGAATCCAAAAGAGAGTCAGGGTAGGATCAACTGAAACGTCTAAGTCTCGTCGACCCCTTTGAATTCACCTTAGCATGAATGCCAAGTTCATCTATGTGGTAGAAGGACATTTTTCTTCCGACTATCCACTCTTTTGTCTCCTATCCCAAGGATACCTAAGGAGATCATGTCTCGAGGCCCACATGTCCTAGACATGGAGTGCTGAGATCCATATGACTTGAGCATGGCCCCAGAGGGCCCATATTTTCTTCAGTACAACCCATCTATAAACAAAAACAACATCCATCCCACTAGCCTGGTCCTGAAGTAGTAGTAAGTCTGTAATGCCCCTTTCCAAATAGGAGCTTCAAAGAGGAGGCTTAATGGTCTAAATTTCCCCGTTAAACTATATCTAGGGCCAGAAAAGGGGTAAGAAGGGTTACTAGAGGTCACTCCAGTCACAGATGTTATATTTTGAAAGTGACATTGAGCTAAAAAGGGTTAAAAGCACTTTTAAGTCATTATGAACTAAAAATAGAAGTCAACAATGAATTAGGGTTTTAGTAGTGATTTAGGGTTTTGGAATTCAACAGTGAATTAGGGTTTCAACAATGATTTAGGGTTTTGGAAAGATATGAAGGAAGGGTCAGCGACCTAATTCATTATCATGCAAATTACGTCTTGTCATTGAGAAGAGAGGCACATCTCAAGAGAGATAGTTCAGTGGATTCCGGGAGGAAGACACCAGTTGGATGATTTTGGTGTTGAGAGACACACCCTAGTCACCGGGAAGATCATTCAGGTCTTCCATCATTCTTCAACAACAGTTACATAGTGTTCAACAGCAAGGTTACATTCATCCAAAGGGAGGGCACAACTTCTGAGGGGGTTTTAGGTCAACTTACCCCATCTAGGGGGAATTCTGAGATTTCCCTTTGATCCATTTGAGAGGAGGGAAAGGCGCATCTTTTCCTGGATCCTCATCATATTCCGATGGAGGAATCAACTGGGACACATTTTCTAGACTTGGACGTGCAACACTTTTGGAAAGCACATTTGGGGTTCTAGAGTGAGCATCAGACCAGATTTAGGGAAACACTTTCGACCCATTTCCCAATAGACCAAGGTGGTCTTTTTGAGACATATCTCATTCGATTCTAATGGTGGAATCACTAGGATGCATTTTTCCAGAAGAAGAGAGGCACATTCCCCTAGGGGTATCCATCCAAGGTCCAGAATCATCAGCAGAGGGGTCCGACATATACCATCACTGAGGACTAGAGAAGGGCACATCATTTGGGACAATTTCTAGGCCATTCTGAGAAGTATATCTCCCAGTGCAAACTTTCCAGACTTCCAGTAGTTATCGTCAGAGTTTCCATATTTCCAACGCACCCATTGATTCCTAAACACTCACATATTTCAGGTATTATCTTTTAGTTTCTTAATTGTATTCCGGCTAAGATCCTTTTGTCTTCTGATCTAGCTGAGTGTTGTTATTTTATTCAGCCACATTCAGCCCATTGTAATCTACAAAGATATCATAATACAAACTTTGCAGTCCTTTGTCGCATTTATTATTTTTATGATCATTTATATGTTGTAAACCATAGATCCTACATACACATTAACAACATTTTCTAGACTACCCAAGTCAGGAACATTATAGTGGTATCAAATCTTTAGTCCTTATAGCCTGTGACTAAAGACAATGAGTGCAACAGAAGACCCATAGGGCTATGAAAACGTAGGTGATGAATATGTCACTTACATCAGGCATAAGGAAAGAAGACATAGGCTTGACTTTCCCCCTTTTCCTCCCAGATCAGAGGAAGAGGAAGAGGCACATAGAGAAGTAGAGAGAAGGGAAGAGCGTGAGGCAGAGAAGATGCTAGAAGAAAAATATGAGCAACCAGAGGGAAATGATAAGGCCCCCGTAGATCCATAGATAGCTTTCATGTAGGTTATAAATGATATGTTAGCTAGTCAACAGACCATGTCTCAGTCCTTGGCACAGGTGGTTGATAGATTGGCTAGAGTGGGCACCCCAGACACACAAGTTCCACATGCAACACAAGGGAACTCAGAAGCAAGCAATAGACCCCAGTCTCCCTCTCGCACATACACCTTTGTGAGTAGGATTCCCAGACCCTTGTTTCCCAATTTTCAGAGGGCACCCTCGGTAGTAGCACCGCCACCGATAGCAGAAAGCCCCCCCACTCATGCAGAGGACATTGTAGATTATAGGAGGGAGTACATAGCATTGGGTTGTGACTTCCATCAAGACATGACCCTAGTAGAGTACTATGGACTCAGACTTAGGAACCATCCCAGAGAGCTACAGAGAGGAGGACTGGAACAACAGTAGGGGCATAACATGGATTTCATCCGAAAATTTGGTAAACTCACCATACCTTCTTTCGAAGGATTTTCCAAATGCACTGCCATAGCTTGGGTATAGAAGCTAGACACATACTACAAGATCAACTAGATGACTGAGATAGAGGCCATCAGTTTCACGACCTTAAACTCAGAGGGTGAGGTACACGAGTGGTGGTATCATGGATTGGTGACATTGGGTCACATTTCAATCACTTCCTATAGGGAGCTCATAGAGAGGCTCATGGAAAGGTTTGATAGTAGGGATCTCGAGATCCACTTCAGGGATCTATCCCAGTTGAGACAAACTAGCATAGCAGAGGCATTTATCATGGAGTTTTAGCGGGTAGCCATGGCAACGATAGATGTATCATATCCCAGGATGATCATGCTATTCACAGAGGGACTCACCGAGACTTTGAGAGGATGGGTGAAGGCATACAGACCTCCCACCTTGCAAGATGCCATCCTTCGCACTCGAGATTTGGCAGACTCAGTGCCAAAGACTAAAACCTTTTCCAAACCCTTTGTACCCCAGAAGGATCGAGATAGGAAGCCATTCCAGAGAGAATGGAAGGGAAAGGAGAAGTTGGATGATGAGACTGGGCGAGATCTTATGAGGAAGAAGCTTTGCTTCAACTGCAAAGACCCTTGGGTCCCAGGCCACCGGTGCATGGGAAAGGGAGAGATTCATTATATTGAGGTGGCAACAGACAGTGTGGATAGTGAAGAGGAGGAACAGAACAATGGATCCACTAGCTCAGAGGAGGAGTCAACACAGGCAAAGGAGAAACCTCCCCATAGACCTCTGACACCAACAGGAGCCCATCCTCTAGTAGTCCCACAGCCACATGAGCAGGATAACAGGAGGAAATTAGAAAAGGGAGGAGTCATAGTGACCCTTTCTGGCGTTCCCAGGTATAATACCATCCATATTAAAGGGAATATTCAGGGGCAATGGGAAATTTCCTTGATAGATGGTGGGGCCACCCACAACTTCATCGATGCTTCACTAGTATCGAGACAGGAACTTCAGACAGAGGAGTTTGAGGGGTTTGACGTTGTAGTAGAAGATGGCCACACAGTGGAGTGTCTAGACAGAGTCCCAAACTTGAAGGTAAAGTTAGGCAACTATACAGTGAGAGATGCATTTTATGTGGTTGACCTATCTGACACAGATGTGGTGTTGGGAGTCCAGTGGATGATTAGCTTGGGAAAAATCACCACCAATTACCAAACCTTGGAGATGGGATTCCGAGACCATGATGGGAAGAAGTTTGTTCTAAGAGGTATGTCGATAGGAGCACCCATGGCAGTTTCATCCAAGAGGATGGAGAGGATATTCAGACATGGGGAAGTATCATATGTTGTCGAGTGTTTGATCACTACGTGGAAGGATTTAGAGGGTCGACAACAGTATCATATAGAGATCAAGAATTTGTTGGGACGACATCAACAGGTTTTGAGTCGATTCCACCAAGGAGACCACCTGACAAGGGGTTTGAGCACACCATTGAGTTGGAAGAGAGGGCCAAATCGATGATCATCCCCCCCTATCGCCATCCTAGGAGGTTCAAGGATGAGATAGAGAAGGCAACGAAGGAATTGTTAGTGATGGGACACATCAGACCAAGCAACAACCCATTTGCTTCTTCAGTTGTCCTAGTTCTGAAGAAGGATGGAACCATGAGGATGTGCATTGATTACCAAGCCTTGAACAAGAAAACCATCAAGAACCAGTAGCCTATCCCACGCAGTGATGAGTTGTTGAATGAACTACATGGGGCAGTTTTCTTCTCAAAGATTGATCTACGCTCTGGGTATCACCAGATTAGTATCCGAGAGAAAAACATAGAGAAGATGACATTTCAATGTCACTTTGGACATTTTGAGTTCCTGGTTATGCCATTTGGGCTAACCAATGCACCCTCCACACATTCCAGTCTTACATGAACCACATATTCAGGGATCAGTTAAGGAAATCAGTCTTGGTTTTCTTCGACGACATCTTGGTCTACAACAAGACATGGTAGGAGCATATGGGGCACTTGGATGAGGTAATGAGCATCATAAAGGCACAATCATTATATGCCAAAGAGGCCAAGTGTGAGTTCGGTATGACAGAGCTGATTTTCTTAGGCCATATCATCAGTGCATAGGGGGTACAGATGCACTAGGAAAAGATCAGGGCCATTCTAGACTGGCCAATGCCTATAAGGAACGTAATAGAGTTGAGGAGTTTCTTTGGGCTGTGAAGCTATTACAGGCAGTTCGTCTGGGGGATTTCTCATCTTGGAGCACCGCTGACGAATCTTACCAAGCATGGGGATTTCATATGGACTGAGGAATCATGGAAATCCTTTGATCACATGAAGGAAGTCATGAACACTTGTCTAGTATTGGCATTACCAAACTTCACCTTGCCATTTGTACTAGAGTGTGACACATCTGGTGAGGGTATCAGGGAAGTTTTGATGCAGGGAGGAAAACCCATTGTATTAAAGATAAAGAGTATCAGTCATCCCGAAAGGTTGTACTCCATTTATGTAAAGGAGGTGTTGGCAATCATGCATGCCTTGACCAAATTCAGACAATATTTGGTGGGCAGCAAATTCGTGGTCAAGATGGATCACAACATCTTGAAGTATTTCCTTGAGTAGAAGGACCTCAATGAGCACCAAAAGAAATGGGTGACGAAGGTACAAGCATTTGACTTCAACATAGAGTATTTCAAGGGGAAGAAGAACATTGTGGCTGATGCATCATCGAGGAGACCTACGACCTGTTCTTTTATGGAGATTTCAGTAGATTGGAAATCCCACTTATTAGTGGAATATTCCAAGAACAAGTTTGCTTGTGAGGTGATGGATGGATAGATACAGGATGATAGGTATAGGGTCATTGACGATGTCATATTCTACAAGGATAGAGTCTACTTGGTGCTAGATTCGGGGGTCAAGAAGAAGATCCTCACAATAGTTCATGATTCACTACTAGCAGGCCATCAGGGGTTCTTCAAAACCTACAGATAGATCAGGGAGAGGTTCTCATGGAAGGGCCTCAAACAGGATGTTATGAGACACATCAGTGGGTGTGTAACTTGCCAACAGAATAGGTCAGAGCATGCTCTTCCAGCAGGGCTACTTCAACCACTCCCCATTCCATAGCATAAATAGGAGAGTGTATCGATGGACTTCATCACAGGCCTACCCAAGGTCTAGGGTAAGGACTGTATCTATGTATTGGTCGACAGATTGACCAAGTTTTCTCACTTCTATGCCATACCGATAGAGTACAATGTAGTTCAAGTAGCTGAGCTATTCTTTAGGGGGGTCTTCAGACTTCATGGGTTTCCAAGGAACATCATCAATGATAGGGACAGTCGGTTCATGGGGAAATTCTTGAGAGAGTTATTTTGGTTGGTGGTGACAGAGCTATCATCCAACACCATCTATCACCCTCAGACAGATGGGCATACCGCTATTTTCAACAAGTGGGTTGAAGGATATTTGAGGAACTATGTAGGTGGACATCAGAGAACATGGGTTAAGTGGCTACATCTAGGAGAGCATTACTACAACACCACTTTCCACATGTCCATTGGTATGACACCCTTCAGAGCATTATACAGATATGATGCTCCTACTTTGGTAGACTTGGTTTTTAGGGAGAGAAGAGCTCCCAAGGCCAAGGATTGGATCATAGAGAGTCAATATATTCTCAATTTGCTGAAAGAGAACCTCCAGATGACACATAACTGATAAAAGATGAGTACGGACATGCACAAGATAGAGCGTAGCTTTGAGGTTGGGGATTTGGTTTTCTTGAGACTCCAACCTTATAGACAATCATCTTTGAAGAAGAGTGGGGCCAAGAAGCTCAAGCCTAGATTTTATGGCCCTTATAGGATCATGCGTTGAGTAGGTGAGGTTGCTTATGAGTTAGAGCTTTCAGAGGGGAGCAAGATTCATAATGTGTTCCATGTATCTTGCCTCAAAAAGGTAGTGGGACAATTCATTAGCACATCAGAGGAGCTTCCCCCATTGGATGAAGAGGGACAATTGGAGTTGGTTCTAGAGGAGGTGTTTGAGTTCCGGGAGTGGAAACTGAGGAGCAAGGTCATCAGAGAGTGTTTGATCATATGGAGAGGGATTCTAGTAGAGGACACTAATTGGGAGAGTGAGCAAGTGTTGCAGCATCCTGGACTGGTATTGTTTGGGGACAAGCAATTTAGGGAAGGGAGGACTGTAATGTCCCTTTCCAAATAGGATCTTAAGAGAGGAGGCTTAATGGTCTAAACCACCCCGTTAGACTATAGCTAGGGCCAGAAAAGGGGTAAACATGGTTACTAGAGGTCACTCCAGTCACAGGTGTTATATTTAGAAAGTGGCATTGAGCTAAAAAGGGTTAAAAGCACTTTTAAGTCATTATGAGCTAAAAGTAGAAGTCAACAGTAAATTAGGGTTTCAAAAGTGATTTAGGGTTTTGGAAATCTATAAAGGAAGGGTCAGCGACCTAATTCATTACTATGCAGATTACGACTTGTCATTGAAGAGAGAGGCACATATCAGGAGAGATAGTTCAATGGATTCCAAGAGGAAGACACCAGTTGGATGATTTTGGTGTTGAGAGACACACCCTAGTCACCAGGAAGATCATTCAGGTCTTCCATCATTCTTCAAAAATAGTTACATAGTGTTTAGCAGCAAGGGAACATTCATCCAAAGGGAGGGCACAACTTCTGAGGGGGTTTTAGGTTGACTTACCCCATCCAAAGGGAATTCTGAGATTTCCCTCCGACCCATTTGAGAGGAGGGCAAGGCGCATTTTTTTCCTAGTTCCTCATTAGATTCTGATGGAGGAATAAACTGGGATGCATTTTCCAGACTTGGATGTGCGACACTTTTGGAGGCCACATTTGGGGTTCCAAAGTGAGCATTAGACTAGATTCAGGGAAACCCTTCTGACCCATTTCCCAGTAGACCAAGGTGGTCATTTTGAGACATATCTCATTCAATTCCAATGATGGAATCAATAGGACACGTTTTTCTAGAAGAAGAGGGGTGCATTCCCCTAGGGGTATCCATCTGTGGTCCAGAGTCATCAACAGAGGGGTCTGATAGATACCAGTACTAAGGAATAGAGCAGGGCACATCATTTGGGACAGTTTCCAAGCCATTCAGAGAAGTATAGCTCCCAGGGAAAACTTTCCATACTTCCAATAGTTATCGTCAGAGCTGCCATATTCCTAGCGCACCCATTGATTCCGCAACACTCACATATTCCGGGTATTATCTTTTAGTTTCTTATTTGTATTCCAGCTAAGATCCTTTTTTCTTCTGATCTAGATGAGTGTTGTTATTTTATTCAGCCGCATTCGACCTATTGTAATCCACAGAGATATCATATTACAAACTTTGTAGTCCTTTATGGCATTTATTGTTTGTATGATCATTTATATGTTGTAAACAATAGATCCTACATACACATTAACACCATTTCCTAGACTAGCCAAGTCAGGAACATTACAAAGTCTCACTCCATGAGGTAATTAGTTCAGGTATCATGGTATGTGTCGCTCTGATTTTTGAAGCACTTTAATATGTCACACTAAATTCTCCTTCATTTCATAATGTTTACTTGGAAATTATGCTCTTTAACTTGTTCATACCTGGGAGGGTGACATAATGTCCTAGTAAGATGATTCCCCTTTAGGATGAGTTTCCAATGGGTGGGTATGTGAAATGTCATCATCCATTCCCTCCATACTTACCACTTTCCATCATCACTCCTCTCATTCCCCCCCCTACCTTTGTTTAGGCATATGGTTTTCCACACTAGGAAGGGTTGTACCTTGCCTTGTGGGAAAAATGGGCTGAAGGCCTAGAGGGTAAAAGTAGCTGGAAATAGTTAATATAGAAAATGAAACCTTTGATATTCTTTTTCCAGGAATTCCCAAGAAAGCAGTAAAAGGATTCTCAGTAAGAAAAGGGAACCCGTAAGATAAATAAACACTCAAGGTATTAGCTAGTGGATGGGAGGTATCATCATGAGCCTGCCTATTAGGACCATGGGCATGTAGCGGTATGACACTACAATCTATCTGGTCACCAAACCAAAGTAGTGGATCTTGGTGGCATAGCCAAGAGAAAGGGGGTCTCATCACGATCCATCCTTCTCATCTCTGTGAAATTCTTGTGGGTAATGCTGTCACCTTTGGTCACGAAACTAGGACAATGTCCCTCATCTCTTCCCTTGAATAACAAAAGAAAAAGCAATAAGACTAAGAATAAAATGCATTGAATGGGATAGGAAACAATGACATCCATGATAAGGTGCAACTCATTCTCTACAGAGGCACTCATAGGAACGACCTACATTTCCCTATTATCACTGCACCCTATGCCCAAACACTTCCCATGTTACCTCACACACACTTACCTGATCTGGATTGTCTCTCACCTAGGAAACACCTTGAACTTAAGGAGGATTATCCCAATAGGATATCTTGCGACCCTCTCCAAACTTGACTTTTTAAACAACATAATGTATTTGAGAATTTGTCTTGTTAAAGGGGGGTTTAATGCATATGTTTGAGTAATTTGATTATTAGATGTGATTGACATTGCTATGATCCCTATGACTTATAAGCCCCTCTAGTGCGTACTTTTTGTTGCTACAGGAATTTACCCGGTGGATAGGTACATATGGGGGAATGATTAAGTTGGACCTCCATGGGGCTGAAATCCCAAGAGATGGATGATGTGACCCCACCAAGGGGAAAGAGAAACCAGAGGTTGGCACTAGGAAGAAATAAGGATGTTGCACAAGGGACACCCGGACAGACCTAGACCTAGGGGGATTTTTCCTTTCCTCCTGGACATTAACCCTTGAGAGCACGTGGCATCATCATTTTTGTTGGGTATGTGTTATATTCTTTGCATGTGTGTGTGTGGGTGTAACAGATATGACAACTACATCTGACGATCCCTCGTATTAGTGCTCTGTTTGTGCCATGTGCGTTGGGCGGTTTCCTAGGGGGGTTCCAAGGGGGGCAGGTATGCTCCCCCTGGTTACATGCAACACCCTGAAATTATTATGTTTTGGGTGGTTTTTGCTATTTTTAGTGGATTTTTCCATTTTTAGCGGTTTACTAAAAATAATCCCGGTTTTAGGGAATAGGGTTTTGGTATCTACGGAATACCTAAAAACATTGTATATATTGTATAGTGAATGGTGAAATTCGAGATAATGAATATAAGAAAGGTTTTCCCGATTGAGGGTTTCCAATATAAATCTCTGTGTACTATGTGAATGAGCTATTTGATTAAATTCAGTTTTTCTTAAGAATCTATATGCATTTCTTTACTTCATAGGTTTAAAACTTACATGTGGTATCAGAGCTCACTTTTGGCTTTAGAGGGATGCCTTTGTTATTGAGGGTTTGGATCGGTCTTGATAGTTCAAGTTTATCTTGGGTCCGTGATAAACCTGGGTTTAGTGGGATCTTTTGCAGTGGTGATTTGAGTGTAGAAAAAGGAATGGAAAGTTCTTCTAGAATCAAGATATAGAAGTTCAACGGTAAAAACTTTGAGCTATGGAAGCTGAAAATGGAGGACCTTCTTGTAGAAAAAAAACAATGGATCACTGTGGATCCTGGTACACAGCCTACTAGTACACAATCTACTAGCACACAGACAATTGGTACACAAACTACTAGTACACCACCTACTGGTATGTCAATGGAAGATTGTGAGAATTTGGACAGAAGAGAAAGAAGTACTATTCGATTCTGCCTAGCAGATTTGGTGTTGTTGAATGTCTCAGGAGAATCTACAGCCAAGGAACTATGGGATAAGTTGGGGAATTTGTATCAATCAAAGTCCCTGGTAAACAAGATGTTTCTTCGAAAGAATTTGTATCATCTTAGGATGGAAGATGGAGATTCTGTGACAGAACATCTAAATGCCTTTAATACTCTGGTAAGTCAACTTGGCTCTGTTAATATTACGATTGCAGAAGA
>JZKD02S1882313.1:0-10313 GCA_000966675.3 Picea glauca | reverse complement strand
AGTACCACTCAATCTACATTGAAGTATGAGGATGTAGTTGCATCCTTGTTATCTGAAGAGATGAGGAGAAAAAACATGGATGGTCACAACACAAATGCTTTATTTGTAAGAGGGCATACCCAAGACAGGAACCTTGGTAAGCCTTCGGGGTGGAGATCTAAATCTACAGGTAGATCTAAGTCTCCAGGAAAATATTTGAGGAAATGCTGGAAGTGTGGTAAAACAGGGCATTATAAGAAAGATTTCAAGTCTAAGAAGGTTGAAAAACCAAAGGGATTTGATAGTACCTCTTCCACAAAGGCGAAAACCTCCACTGAAGAAGGAGGTGATGTTTACCAAGCATCTACAAGTACACATACAAACTATGATGTAGGGTTGATCGAATTAGGTGCATCATACCATATGAATCCTCACAGGGAATGGTTCTCTAAATATCAAAAAAATGATGGTGGTGATGTGTTCCTAGGAGATGAATTGACAACAAAAATATTGGGACATGGAAGGGTTAAGTTGCTGCTAAAATATGGAAGGATTAGAACTCTCCCTGGGGTTCTGCACATTCCAAAACTAGCCAGGAGCCTAATAACTGTAAGCAAGATGGATGATGTAGGAGTGGATATTGTATTTGGAAAGAACACTTACAAGATGGTACGAGGAGCAATGGTATTGATGAGGGGAGTTCGGTGTGGAACTATGTACAAGTTGTTGGGAAGCACTTATACTAATGGGTCTAACAATTATGTTTTCCTTGAGAAGACAAATAAAGAAGACAAGACCAATATCGTCCCTGAAAAGAAGACCATGCTGTGGCATCAAAGACCAGGACATATTGGAGAAAAAGGCCTTCAAACACTACATGGTAAAGGTATGTTTGAAGGTTTGTCTAATTGCACTCTGGATTTTGGTTTCTATGAACATTGCATATATGGTAAACATAATCAAGTAAGATTCCCATCTGGTGCTACAAGAGCAAAGGGGATCTTAGAGTTGATACACAGTGATGTGCTTGGACCTGTTCTTGTTCCATCCCTAAGTAAATCTGTGTATTATGTTTCATTCATAGATGATTTTTCAAGGAACACATGCATTTATTTTCTTAGAAAGAAATCTGAGGTATTTGATATATTTAAAGAGTTTAAGTCTCTGGTAGAAAATCAAACAGAGAAGAAAATAAAGGTATTGAGAACAGATAATGGTGGAGAATTCTACGCAAATGAATTCGAAGAATTTTGTAAGAAGTGTGGTATAGAAAGGCAGAAGACTACTCCATACACTCCTCAGCAGAATGGAGTTGCAGAAAGGATGAATAGGACACTGATGGAAAAATAAAGGAGCATGCTTAGTGGTGTTGAGTTAGGACAAGAATTCTGGGCAGAGGCAGTGGGTACAACATGTTACCTAGTCAATCGATCACCTTCATCAACATTGGACGATAAAACTCCACACGAGGTTTGGTATGAAAAGAAACCCTCTCTTCAACATCTTAGAGTGTTTGGTTGTGATGCTTATGTACATGTTCGAAAGGAAAATAGGAGTAAGCTGGATAAAAGGGCTGAAAAGTGTATCTTTATTGGTTATAAAGATGGTGTGAAAGGTTATAAACTTTGGAACCCAAAAACCAAGAAGACTGTTTACAGTCAAGATGTTGTGTTCAGAGAGGTAAAAGATGTGTCCAAACATGAATTCCTACAAACGCAAGACGAACCTAAGAAAATAGATCTTGAGTTGGATGATGCAAAATCTGAATCATCTGATGAAGAGGAAGTAGATGAAGAAGAAGAAGAACCTCATACCCCAATATTGAGGAGATCAGTGAGAGATAAATGGAAACTAGAAAGGTATAGTCCACCTGATTTCCATTCAAATTTAGCTTTATCTATTACTGATGATGATCCCAGAAATGTCAGGGAAGCAGTGAATTCAGAGGATAGTAAACTCGAGAAGAAGGCCATGGTTGAAGAAAAGGATGCCTTGGATAAGAATGAGGCATGGAATGTAGTTGAGTTTCCAGCTGGAAGAAAATTTGTTGGTCGAAAATGGTTGTTTAAGAAGAAGTTTAATCCACAAGGTAAAGTGGAGAAATACAAAGCTCAGTTAGTAGCAAAAGGTTATTCCCAGGTAAAGGGAATTGACTTTGGTGAGATTTTTTCTACTTTTGCTAAGTTAACTTCTATTAGATTTATTTTATCTATTGTTGTTGCTTTTGATCTTGAAGTGGAACAGATGGATGTGAAGACAACATTCCTACATGGGGATCTGGAAGAAGAAATCTACATGAAGCAGCCAGAAGGCTTTGCAGTGAAGGGAAACAAAAAGTTGGTTTGTAAGCTAAAGTAGTCACTATATGGTCTGAAGAAATCACCTAGGATGTGGTACCAAAAGTTTGACACATACATCCTTGGATTGGGATTTGTAGGACGCAGGGCTGATCACTATGTATATTCCAAGAAGGTTGGTAATCACTTCATTTATGTAGTGTTGTATGTTGATGACATGTTGTTGGTAGGAAATAACAATGATGTTATCAAGGAGGTGAAATCACAACTATCCTCCAAGTTTGACATGAAGGATCTCGGTGCTGCTAACTTCATTATGGGAATGGAGATTAAAAGAGATCGTGCAAATAGGAAACTCTGGTTGAATCAGAGAAAATATGTTGAGATGATATTGTAGAGGTTTAATATGCATGGAAGTAAACCGGTCAAGTTTCCTATTCCCATAGGTGTAAAATTATCTATAGATTAGTGTCCCAAGACACAGGAAGAAGAAGAGGACATGTCTCATGTTTCATATGCCAGTGCAGTTGGTAGTTTGATCTATGAAATGGTTTGTACTAGACTGGACATTTCACATGCAGTGGGAGTTTTGAGTAGGTATATGTCAAAACCAGGGAAGGAGCACTGGACAGTAGTAAAGAGGGTCTTCAAGTATCTTCGTGGCACCACCAGTTATGGATTGTGCTACCAAGGAAGACCGGGATTGGACAGAGTGGTGGACATACATGGCTTTGTTGATGTAGACTGAGCTGGAGATCTGGATCATAGAATATCTACAAGTGGGTATGTTTTTAACCTATTTGAAGGAGCAATTAGTTGGATGAGAAAAATACATGCTATAGTGGCACTCTCAACTACAGAAGCTGAATACATGGCAGCCACTCATGCAAGCAAGGAAGCAGTATGGTTACAAAGATTGTGTTCAGGTAATGGGTTGGTACAACAAGCAGTGAGATTAGATTGTGATAGTCAGAGTACAATCTTCCTAGCAAAGAACCCAGCTTATCATTCGAAGACAAAGCGTATTGATGTTCAGTATCACTTTGTGTGAGACATGGTTGAGGAAAAGAAGGTGTTGCTGGAAAAGGTTGACACTTTGAAGAATGTTGTAGATTCATTAACAAAGTCTATGAGCATAGGAAAGTTCTCCTGGTGTAGAGTAACAATGGGCATTGTTGCCTTGGATTGTTGACTATATAATCCCCTGGACCCCTGGATGCAAAGAAAACAACAAGTGGGAGAATGTTAGGTATGTGTTATATTCTTTGCATGTGTGTGTGGGTGTGTCAGATATGACAACTACGTTCGGTTTATCCCTCGTGCTAGTGCATGTTTATGCCATGTGCGTCGGGCGCTTTCCTAGGGGGGTCTTATGGGGGGGTAGGAATGCCCCCCCCTGGTTACACACAGCATTAGGCAATAGGCGGTAGCCCAGGGCAACGCCCCGAATTTTTTTTTTTGGGGGCGTTTTTTTCTATTTTTAGCGGTTTACTAAAAATAACCTCGGTTTTAGGGATTAGGGTTTTGCTATCTATGGAATACCTAAAAACATTGTATATATTGTATAGTGAATGGTGAAATTAGAGATAATGAATATAAGAAAGGTTTTCCCAGTTGAGGGTATCCAATATAAATCTCTGTGTACTATGTGAATGAGTTATTGATTAAATTTTGTTTTGCTTAAGAATCTATATGCATTGCTTTACTTCACAGGTTTAAAACTTACAATTTTGACCTTGACGTCACCCAAAGATAGGCTTTGTACTTACGATGAGAAGTTGTGTGTTAATTGGCATGTGTGGTAGAATTCAGGGCCTTTGGTGGCCAAACGTCCTACACTTGAGGCTTAAAGTTCCACCTTAGGGGCCTAACGTCACCCTAGAATGGCATTACATCACCCATGAAGATGAAATTAGGGTTTAATTAATGAAATTTTGGTAAAAAATGGATTTTGAATGTAATTTGGCCATGTCGGCCTTTCTGTGACCTAAATACAATTAAAGTTCATTGATACTGTATAAATAAGAGAGAAAAATATCATCTTTATCATCATCTCTCATAACACAAGTGTGTGGTCTGAAATTCGGCCCTCTTTAAGGGTTATTGGCTGAAACTAAGTGGTGCAAAACTTCTTGGAAAGGAAAATCTTGGTGTATTTTGGCATTTTTTCATTGTCGAGTATCTTCAACTGGGGTTTGGCTTGATTATTCTTGGTGAAGTAAGTATAAGATATGCAATTTGTTTATGTTAAATGCTTGTGGTAAATTTTACCTGGTTCACGTTAAATATTATGAAATTTCTTTATCAAAACCTTAGGAGAGAAACATAAGTTATTATCTTTTTCTCTATAGTCTTCCACTTATAAATTTTCTCAAAGTACATCTTGTTTAGAAGTAGCTACTAGAGCCCTACTTAATAGCACTCTAGTAGCCCTACTCTAATTTCATATTTCATATATTACTTCCAAATTATCTAAGGAAAGAGAAAACTGCTAGGGCTTAAGCCTTCTTACTTCCTAGCCGATTTTCTCTTAAGGACTTGGGTGTTTGAGGCCTTGGGTTACCAACACCTCCCCCATCCACTCCATCTCCTTTGGACAAGCACTATCATTTCTATTTTTCTCTAAGATATTTTGTTTCTATTGTTGACTCCATATACTCTAAAAGCCACTAGTTTACTCACCTTGGTGATTGATTTTCTCAAACAACTTTCCTTGAAACTTTTATCAACTCTTACTAATTTTTAACTAGACTAACTGCCTAACAAACTTGATGTTGTTAAAAAATATTGCTACAACCATCTTAGAACAAAAAATTCACCTTAAAAAGTGACATTAAAAGCTGATTAGACATTGCCAACTTTGCTTTTGATAAGTTGTTATCACTCTGTCAAATTAGGCCAATATTCTCTTGTTGTTTCTAAGGATTTTTGAAGCATAATTACTATGGTTGTTACAAAACATTCATTGTTGTTACAGATAATTACTTTTCTGCAGTAGTACAACAACTTATTCATTTCTCAAAGGTTCATGGTTTTATGAAGCACTAACATCATATGGTACCTTGAATTTTCATGTTTTTTCTATTGTTGTCTTGTTTTGGGTAGATACACCTCATTTATCTTTTGCTTCATCTCTATAAGACACAAAGAACCCTTTGAAATTAAGTGACTTGTGAGAGGGGGAGAAATTTATTGCCTTCGCTTTCTCAAACCATCAGGTCACTGGGGACGTCTCCCCTGGGGTACATTGATATACCCCTAAATAGAAATGGGTTTCCTATTAAGGTGATAGTGATAGGTCACCCCATGTTACGTCAATATTGAATCTACTTTCTTTGGCATTTAGGAAAGTACAAATTGTGCGATAACATTTTGGCACCGTTGTCAGGGAACATTGAGTCAATATTCCTCAATACTACTTTTTTCGATAAGCCTTTATCCAAAGTCTTTACTTCACAAAGCTTACCTGGCGACTCCACTAAGGGTGATTCCCTATTTTCCCTTTTATGATCCCTAGGAGGATTATCTAGAAACTCCACTAATAACAAAGCCAATCATGGCTTGTCAATGGGACCTAGGTAATTTTAAACCTTTGGATATGAGAAAAATTTTGATTTACCCTCGACAAATGCCCCCGAGGTATGAAAAATGGCTCCCTAGATTCACTAGTAATGATGGGGTTAGGGACAAAGATCACATGGATAATGTTTGGTCTTTATTTCAAATCCACCCTATCAGTGATGATGATGAATATTTGGCAATGAAGCTTTTCTATGCTACTCTTTATGGAAATGCTAGGAAATGGTATGATGATCTCCCTGATGCTAGCATCACATCTATGGACTAGTTAGAGGTTCCCTTGGATGTTTTAAGCCCTTCATGTTATGAAAAAGGTAATGGCATTGTTGATAATATTGATGAGTTCATACATGTCAGGAAACATAAATGGGATGTGATTTGGTATGATGTGGATCCCATTTATGACATTGAGGGTCATTTCCAAATGTGCCCTTTACAATTATCATATGAGGTTACTAATAATTTTGACATTTGGAAACAAGGAGATGATATGGTTGCAAACATTTTTCAAACACCCAACGATGACATGGTGCTATGTTATCCTAATGATTTTTGGTCATACATTGAGGATTTTGATGAATATTCCTTTGAGAACTTGGATTTATTCCACGAAGAATATTATCAACCACCGTTGTGATAAGATATTGATAAAGGTGAGGACATTGATTTCCCAGAGAAGGATCCTTGTGATGAGATTTTCTAGCTCTCTTCGATTACTTTATCTCGCTATGTCACTAAAGGTGTAGTTGGGAAGCATGTCCTTTGTCTTAAGTTTTCTTCAGGGAAAAACCTACTTTTAGAGTTCAAGGGTAGGTTGAATACCTTAAGAAGAAATTTATTATCTCATTCTTTCAACCATCCCTTAAGAAATTGTAATTCATCCTCTAAGTTCTTATTGGTCCCTTCCCAAACCTCGGGATGTGAAGATGTCCAAGGTATCCAAATTTCAGACTGTTTGATTCAGTCTTTTGAACCTTTGATTTTTCAAAATCCCTTTCTGAGATGGATTGAGCACTTTCCTAGAGGTGTGAATTGGCACAATTTTGTCCCTCCCTCCAGCCTCCATGAGCTAGAATTTACGATTTTTGATGATCTAGTACATGTTCTAACTCATGTTATTTTTGTGCTTAAGTTGTCATTGTTTTGGTTTATGATGAAGCACAGAGGCAGGTATTATGAAATATTTCTAGGATGGTTTCACTGGTTATTTGAATACACTTAGAGTTATACCAATAGGAAAGTAGAGGTAGGTAGGCATTTTCATCCATTGTATATACCATCTGCATATCATGCTAGTATAGTCGTAGTTTCATTTTCATATTGTATCTCTCCATTTATGTATTTATGCTTGCTTATTTTATTTTATACTATATGTGAGCGAGGGGTGATATCACCACCCTGAATATTACTAATGCATTTTGTTGAGATATAGCATATACAGGTCATACCAGATAAGTTGAGGTTCTCATGGGATCTACAGTGAGCACATGTCCCTAAGTTGGAGCTAGATGTTATCCCCTATCCTAGGTATAACTAAGGATATCATGTCTTGAGGCCCATAGGTCCTAGACATGGAGTGCCGAGAGCTGGATGACTTGAGCATGGCTCCAGAGGGATCATTTTTTCTTCATTACATACCAACTATCAACAACAGCAGCGTCCATCCCACCGGCCTAGTCCTGAAGTAGAACTAAGTCTCTCTCCATGAGGTAATGAATCTGGGTATCATGGTATGTGTCAAACTGATTTTTGAAGCACTTGAATATGTTACACTAAATTCTCCTTCATTTCATAACATTTTCTTAGAAATTATTCTCTTTAACTTGTTCATACCTAGGAGCATGACACAATTGTCTAGTAAGGTTATTCCCCTTTATGATGAGTTTCCACTGGTTGGGTCTGTGAAAGTTGATCATCCATTCCCTCCATAGTTACCACTTTCCATCATCACTCCTCTCATTTCCCTCCTATCTTTGTTAGGGAATTGGGTTTTCCACACTAGGAAGGGTTGTACCTTTCCTTGTGGGAAGAGGGGGCTAAAGGCCCAGAGAGAAAAAGTAGCTGGAAAGAGTTAAAATCAAAATGAAACCTTTGAGATGCTTCACCTAGGGATTCCTGAGAAAGTAGTAAAAAGCTTCTCAGTAAGAAAAGGGAAAATGTAAGATAAATAAACACTCAAGGTATTAGCTACTGGATGGGAGGTCTCATCATGATCCTACCTATTAGGACCATGGGAATGTAGCAGTATGACACTACCATCTATCTGGTCACCAAACTAGGGTAGTGGATCTTGGTGGCATAGCCAAGAGAAAGAGGGTCTCATCATGAGCCAGCCTTCTTATGTCTGTGAATTGATTGTGGGTAATGTTGTCACCTCTGGTCACCAATCAATGACAGTGTCCCTTAGTTCTTCCCTTGAAGAAAAAACAAAAAGAAATAAGACTAAGAATAAAAGACATTGAATGGGATAGGAAACAATGGCATCCATGATAAGGTGCAACTCGCCCTCTAAAGAGGGACCCACATGAAAGACCTACATTTCCCTGTTATCACTTCACCCTATGCCAAAACACTTACCATGTCACCTCACACACACACATACATGACCTATATTGGTTCTCACTTGGGAAACACCCCGAACTTAAGGAGGATTATCCCAATAGGACATCTTGAGATCCTCTCCAAACCTGACTTGTTAAAATGCATAACGTCTTTGAGCATTTGTCTGGGTATAGGGGGGTTTAATGCACATGTTTGGGTAATTTGATTATTAGATGTGATTGACATTGATATGATCCCTATGACTTATGATCCCCTGGAGGGCATACTTGTTGTTGTTGCAGGACTTTTCCTGGTGGACAGTTACATATGGGGGAATGATTAGGTCAGACCTCCATGGGGTTGAAATCCCAACAGATGGATGTTGTGACCCCACCAGGGGGAAAGAGAAACCAGAGGTTGGCACCAAGAAGAAAGAAGGGTGATGCACCAGGTACACTCCGACAGACCTAGAACCAAGGGGTTTTTTCCTTTCCTCCTGTACATTGACCCTTGAGAGCACATGACATCATCTTTTTGACCTTGATGTCACCTAGAGTTAGGGTTTGCACTTATGATGGGAAATTGTGTGCTAATTAGCACATGTGGTAGCATTCAAGGAATTTGGAGGCAAAATGTTCTGCACTTGAGGCCTAACGTTTCACCTTAGGGGCCTAACGTCACCCTAGAAGGGCATGATGTCACCCTTGAAGATGAAATTTGGGTTCAATTAATGACATTTTTGTAAAAACTGGATTTTGAATGTAATTTGGCCATGTCGGCCTTTTTGTGACCTAACTATAATTAAATGTCACTAATATTGTATAAATAAGAGATAAAACTCCCATTTTTATCATCATCTCTCATTACATAAGTGTGTGGTCTAAAATTTGGCCCTCTTTAAGGGTTATTGGCTAAAACTAAGTGGTGTGCAACTTCTTGGAGAGGCAAATCTTGGTGTATTTTGGAATTTTTTCATTATGGAGGATCTTCAACTAGGGTTTGGCTTGATTATTCTTGGTGAAGTAAGTAGAAAATATGCAATTTGTTTATGTTAAATGCTTGTGGTAATTTTTACTTGGTTCATGTTAAAGATTATGAAATTGCTTTCTCAAAACCCTAGGAGAGAAACATAAGTTATTATCTTTTTCTCTATAGTCTTCCACTTGTTGAATTTCTCAAAGTAAATCTTGTTTAGAAGTAGCTACTAGAGCCATACTTACTAGCACTCTAGTAGCCTTACTCTAATTTCCTATTGCATATATTAATTCCAAATTGTCTAAGGAAAGAGAAAACCGCTAGGGCCTAAGCCTACTTACTTCCTAGACGATTTTCTATTAAGGACTTGGGTGTTTTAGGCCTTGGGTTACCAAAACCTCCTCCATCCACTCCATCTCCCATGGACAAGAACTATCATTGCTATTTTTCTCTAATATTTTTTGCTACTATTGTTGACTCCATATACTCTAAAAGGCACCAGTTTACTCACCTTGGTGATTGATTTGCTCAAACAACTTTCCTTGAAACGTTTTCCAACTCTTACTAATTTTAAAATAGACTAACTCCCTAAAAAACTTGATGATGTTTCAAAATATTGCTACAACCATATTACAACAAAAAAATCACCTCAAAAAGTGACATTAAAATCTTATTAGACATTTCCAACTTTTCTTTTGACAAGTTTCCATCACTCTGTCAAATTAGGCCGATATTCTCTTGTCTTTTCTAAGAATTTTTTAAGCATAATTACTGTGGATGTTACAAAACATTCATTTTTGCTATAAATAATTACTTTGTTGTAGTACTACATCAGCTTATTCATTTCTCAAAGGTTCATGGTTTTATGAAGCACTAACATCATATGGTACCTTGAATTTGCATGCTTTTTCTATTGTTGTCTTGTTCTGGGAAGGTACACCT
>JZKD02S1882302.1:61700-71892 GCA_000966675.3 Picea glauca | reverse complement strand
ACAATGTTGCTCAATTAAAATTTACTTGCTTACCGATTATTTTCTTTCGATAAGTTGCCAATCATATGGGTTTCCTGCATACCTTGTTCCTTGTTCACATGTGTTTACCTAGTGCACATCCAAAAAAAATCTCTATGTCAATGCAAGATCCCAACAATCAGTATGCCAAACTATATGCCTATAGGTAATGCCAGAATCACTTGTCCAATAGAAAATTAAAAACCACTATGGTTCATAGTTCTATGCTCAATGAAACCAATGAAACGCAATGAGCTCCAGTGCCCTCTATTTATATTGCTCCAAGTCACTTAACTAGGCCAACTTCTCTTCCTGGAGGATAATAACTTAATATTAATTATTCTCTTGAGCTGACTTGTCTTCTAGGGTTATTATCCAACATTTTAGGGGTTTTTTTACTTCCCGAAATATTCTAGTCTCGTCAAATATTACACATAGAGGTTAATACCTCTTGCAGCTACCTTAATATCAACACTCCCTCCTAGATAGTGAGGTATTAAAGGAAATGGTATTGAGCACAAACAAACCATTCAACCGGTAGCATCATCATAGCCACACAAGCTATCTCATGATCAAATCACGAGCACCAACATCACTATCTAACTAGATAGTCTCCATGGCAATCAAAATAATGCCATCCAATAGAACACAACTGTGTCTATTCATAGTAGTATACAACTACTATCCAGTGGTACACAACCACTCCTAGTAGCACATGGCTACTAACCAATGACACATAATCACTACCAGTGGATCACATCCATCATAGTAGCATATAACTACTGTCCAGAGACATACAATCTCCACAACAATCATATCATCTGATATCAACATGTATCAACAATGTCATGATATAAACCGAGTCATCTAGGCCATTCCTCCACTCACATCTATGAGATATGGAAGAGAATCTACCCCCGGAAAGTTAAGCATAGGCCATGGGTTTTCTGGACTATTCTTCCCAAGCATAGAAGTATAATTTTCCCTTATTGTTGAACCTGGACCATTCAACCTAACTAGGCAATTCTTCTGACACGATTCACAGTGCAACCTGGAGAGAATGAGTCTTCCCTAGGGAATGACTGCCCTTGATTACTGAACCTAGACCATTCAACCTAACTGGGCCATTCTTCCTACACGATTCACAGTGCAACCTGGAGAGAATGAGTCTGCCCTAGGGAATGACTGTCTGGACCATTTCCTATGCAAATGACTGTTCTACACCAACCTCCTACATCATACCATTCTTCGAAACTGCTCACAACTGTGAACTTCGAAAGAATGACTCCCCAGAGGGGCAGACCATTCTACTTGACCACTTCTCAGAGTGACTGCCAAGGAGAATGATTGTTCTAGACCATTCTCCCACACTCGCCACAAGGGGAATCACTGTCTATGGTACATCAACAATCTGTCGGACCATGATTGTCCTTTTTGGACCATTTTCCAAACTGGAAAATGATTGTCCATCAGAAATCTTGGACCACTTTTCGGACTGAAAAGTGACTTCCCAACCTGGACCATTTCCCAAACTGGAAAATGACTATCCATATATCAATAAAATATCAGTGCTCCCTCCCAACCTGGGGAGTAGTCACTTCCCTTTCCAATAAGGAAGTCATCTCCACGAGTCCCAACTTATCCCTTAAGTACACAAACTTTTCATCTTGGACAAAGGCTTTACCAAAATATCTGATATCTGCTCATCAGTGGAGATATACTGGAGAACTACTTCTCCCCTCTGGACTTTATCATGGAGAAAATAGTACTTGATCTAATGTGCTTCGACCTGTCATGGAACACCGGGTTCTCTGAGAGATTCACACAGCTCTGGTTATTAGAATATATCATGTTTGAATCCAACACTTGATCAAACAATCCAAAAACCAGCTTACGAAGCCACATTGCTTTCGTACAAGCATCACAAGTTGCAATATACTATGATTCTACATTGTTGAGTGCAACAGACTTTTGTTTCATGCTAGCCCATAATATCGTGGCAAAGCTCAAACTGAAACATATCCAAGAGACACTTCTTATGTTATATGCACTCCCTTCCCAATCTGAATCGATAAATCCATGTAGTTGTATATCATAACTCAAACGTCCCACAAAGACGTTTCAAGGCATGCTTTCTAATATTCAATTCTCATGGCTAGGCTCCACCTGGAATTATTTTCACAACAAAGAAAATATCCGACTGAGTATTCTCCAAATACATCAATGAGCCATGCAATTGTTGATACAAGGACGGGTCTACTGGATCCGAGTCTCTCAACTTCTTTAGATCTGTCATCATGGGAGTTTGTCATGGATTTTCAATCCATTATCCTGGACTTTTGAAGAACCATTTCGATACACTTCCTTTGTCATAGGAAGTTTTCACCACGCTTTTGTTGTACATGAGAGGATTTGCACCAAGTTGTTTGAATCCATACAAGTTATTCTTCCATTTGCATGCATGGGTCTCTTTCTCGTGTACCTAAAAACTTTGAGGTTGCTCTATATATAGTTCTTCTTCAATTACTCTGTTGAGAAGAACAATCTTGACATCCATCTGATGTAAAATCCAACCCATGGATACTGCAAGAGATATAATGGATTAGGTAGAGGTATATCTAGTTAATGGAACAAAAACAAATGTCATCATAGTCTTCTCCCTCTTTCCGGGAGAACCCTCTAGCCCCGAATCTCACCTTGTATTTATCAAGTATTTTTCACGATTTCTCACATAAATTGTTCTTCATCATAGCTTCCTTCCATTCCTTCTTCTTGATTGCTTCTAGTGGGTTCAAATAATGTTGGTAGTCTTATGATTTTTAGTATAATAACTGGTTCAATTTGGTTGTTTTGGCTTTTCTTTCTTTCTTGGAATCTTCGTGTTCTTCCTCATGTTACTCTTCAATGTTGGAGTCCATGGAATATTTTATAGATTCCCTGCCATTCCTTCCTAAAGGTTCCAACTTCTTCCTTTTGTCATAGAAACATAAATGTGGATGGACAACCAAGGATATTCAAGGCTTCCTTTCGAAGAAGACTTATTCTAGAGTCAAGATGAACATGTGCTTCTTATCATGGCTTCTAATTCCAATGAAGAACATGGACATATACTTCATAATATTCACGTATTCTTCAATGGATCATATCATTGGGTATTAGTTCCCTCCTAATCCAGACTTCATGCCTGAATGAGAAATATCTAGAACTTCCTTGTTTTAATTCTAAGACTGCATGATTCTGGAATTCTGCAATCAATTTCCCCTATCTGAGAGAGTCCATGCTTTCATCTGTTGCACCTCTCTTTTCTTTCCACAAAGTGTCACAGGCCTATTCTAGTTTCTTTTTTATTACTAAATTCCTCCGAGTCTGAATCCTTGTGAGTCTCTTTAAGTTTGTTTCTATATGTTATGGTTGCTGCCCACCTAGCAGTTATTACAAGCATTGTGTCATCCTTATAACCTTCTTCTATGACAGCTTCTACAAATATTGTTCATCAAAGGTTTGCCAACATATTTCACAAGGGTGCCTTCCTGGAACAAGAACAGAAGCAAAAGAAAGATCCAAGACAATATGTTTATGATAGAAAGTCAAAACAAGAATAAGGACAAGGATAGAGGCAATTGCTACAAGACTGGAAAGACATCTTCATGATAGCCTTCATGAAATAACCTTCCTGAGACAACAAAAACAACAGTGTTTCCGATACAACATCTTTTATATGAAGGATAGTTTCTCGGTAGCAATACTAATATGATCTTATCTGAGAACAAGAACAAGAAATATCTCCTAGAGTAGGTGTTAGTTCATATTTGCAAATAAGTACACTAAGTATTATAAGCTACTAAGTACTTATCAATACTCACTTAAGTGACAATAATAAAGATGTCAAACTTGATATGAAAACCTGAAGTCTTGTTATTGTTCCACATAAATTGAGTTTCTTCTAAGACAAGTATCATTTCTGACTTGTCTCTTAAACTTAAAACAATATGCTTTCTTGACAGAAAACTGAGTTAGAGAATATGATCTCAACCTTATAAGATCTTGACTAAAGTCAACTTATAACTTTGACTAGAAGTTCATAATGCCATAAAAACCATAGATATATCAAGTCAAACCTGGAGAGTGTGTTGATCTTATGAATGCACTGAATCCAAGATCATTGCTTTGGACAAGATCCCTTGTACATTCCCTGCAAACACACTCATGCTAATGATAAAAATTAAAAGAACATGTATACGTATTTACCTTTGTTACTCAACTTGACGGTAAACCTTAGAATGACTTTGTTGGACCAGAGGTTTAGTTGCTAGACGTTTGGTAAACCTCATAATGTTCCTTTTAGTAAATTTCTCTTGGGCACAACATACACTTTCTTCATGCTAGGTTTTATGTCTTCATAATTGCCTTCCATTTTGACTTTTGACTGGTCAACCTTAGATTTTGACTTGGCTAAACGTTGACTTTGACCAAAATTTCAAACTTGACGTCTTGGCTTGCGGAGAGTACCAGGAGGTGTGTTAGGATAGGGCACACTAGATTATCCAGGAATTAGGTCAAGCGCTTCACTTAAGGTGCCTCAACACGAGGGTTAGGGTTTTGTTGTTGCAGTAAAACTTTGACTGCAACAGCAACTGAGAAAATCTTCCCAATCTACCTTCCAGTGGTTAGACTGTCTGAAGATAGTGTGGGCCCATAACCTGTTAAAATAAAAGAGATGTGCTCATTTTCACCATAGACAATATCTCAATATTGTCACCCAACCACAGTCACAAAGGCCACCCCTGAGCACCCTAAACCTTGACAGACATAATAATTATGGAAGCAAACCCTAGAACCAATAGCCAACCAAGGTAGTGTACTTCTCTCCAAAGCTAGCTTACCAAGAAGAGAGTCCAAACCATAACCAAGGCAGAAAGTCCAAACCATAACCAAAGACCAAGTCACCACTGCAGCAACTGCAACTCTCCTCCAATCATGTGCACCACTTGTCCTTATGCAGTTGTGAGAGTGAGTGAGTACAAATGAGCTCTAGTGCCCTCTATTTATACTGCTCCAAGTCACTTAACTGGGCCGACTTCTCTTCTTGGAGGATAATAACTTAATATTAATCATTCTCTTGAGCCTACTTGTCTTCTAGGTTTATTATCCAACGTTTTAGGGTTTCTCTTGCTTCCCAGAATATTCTAGTCTTGTCAAAGATTACACGTAGAGGTTAATACCTCCCGCAACTACTATAATATCAACACACTTCTCTCACACTAATACATAGGTGCCCAAAAACTTTTTACCAATATGTTGGCCCTCCCAAACTTTTCTCACGTCGATATGTCAGCCCTCAAATTTATATTTTTCTCCATCTTATATGTTGCCCCACAAACAAAAAATAAAATTAAGGTCTGATTCCACAAGGGACAGAAAAATAAAAACAAAAGGATGAATTTTAAATAAGGTTTATGAAATGTGGATGATGAAAGCATTGGTGGGTGTGCTAAAGAAACTCATGACATATTACCCTGGATAGTGGTAGGGATGCAACACAACGCATAGGTCAAAATCTAGCTCCTATATTTTGTTTTTCCCATAAATTTTGACCCGAACTCCATTTCATGTGATCTGTATACCGTTAGAAAGGTATCATTGATCTCTATAACTTATTTCTCATAGGTTTCAAGAGATTCCTCATTGTTCGTGCCATATTTTCAAATTTTAATATCAATGCACTGTTAACAACCCATGAACCTAGTAACACAACATTTCAACGAAGGTGTCCATGAAATCATCATCAAAGGGACTAGGGATCAAACTCAGGGAAGTGGATTTTAGCTCCTTATTGAGTTGCAAATTAAAATTCTTCATGTTAAATGCACATTTTTACAACATGTTTTGTATATTGGTAACTCATGTATTTTGCAGTACATGGGATTCGAGTACCAATATTGAAAGAGGATCATACACAAGAATATGTAGCATAATGTATGAAGGATTGGATGAAAATATAATATCCTCAGTAGAATGGGCTGGGATATTATGTCCTTATGTGTAATAAATGTTCTTGATGCTTTAATCTGGTTAACAAATGTTTACAAACATTTTGCACGTATTCTACTAATAGAAATTATGTCAAACATATTGCATGTAATACAAATACACTAGAGATAGAAGAGACAATATGTGGTATTTTATTATGAATGAATATCTGAATACAACAATCCAATGGTTTATATGGAAGCTGCAATACCTCAATGGAAAACACACTATACAAGCCAAAAACTTGGAATCATGCCATGGCCTCCTCAACAGATGAGATCAAACCCTCGAAGTTCCACAACCTCTCTAAGAAAATCACTACAACCCAAAACTGAAAACAAACCCAAGATGAAGCTCCAATGAAGATCCTAGATGGATTCTCCTCCTTGTCTAGCTAGGGTATACATTGCACCACTGAAACAAGACCAACAATGGAATGGTTTTGCCCAAAACCCCAATGAAAATGATGGCTACAAGAGCACTCAATAAGATATCAAATCATAATAATGAGAAGTGAGGGGTTACCCTTCTTTTATACTTTTCCAACCCCTTCTAGATTCTTCCTCCATGCCTTCTATAACTTCCCCTTTTGGACTAAATCAATTCTTCTAGAATTTTCCCCTTTTTGGCTAAATCAAATATAACCATTATTTTCCCTCCAAATTTCACTTTAAGATTAAAAATCACTTTAATAATAGTTAAGTAACTTATTAATCTAAATTTATTTTTTTTCCATGGAAAAAAAAAACCGTAAGTTTATTCATTGAAAGAGACAAAATTACATTATGTAGGTGATTTTAAGCACATTCATCTATGAAAATAGATGATCAAGGCTGCTACCATTAGAAAGAACACATCAGTTTATGTCCCTTAGTCTCATAGAAGACAATCAGGAGATTACAACAACTAAAAACTAACCATGGAAGTTAAACAACATCAAAAAAAGAAGGTGCAAGGCATGAATATGATGATGATAGAGTTGATGAATCATCCTGCTTCTGTTATGGGAGAGCCATAACCTCTATGAAAGGAATGTGGTAGTACTCAAAAACCTCTTCCCCCACTGCTTCAATGATGTGCCATTCCCGAAAGGGAAGGTGAGTCCCTGCTTTTGATAAAGTGTCTACTACTTAGTTTCGTTCCTTGTAGGCATGTTTGAGTGAAGAAGAATCAGATGAGTCCAGAAACCTGAATATCTCCTCCAATATAGGAATAAAAAATATATTATGACAAATTTGAGACTTTCGAGACCAATTAATAACACGAATGGAATCTCCAAACAATTGAGTGGATCAAACCCCCTTTTCCCCAAAACATTGAAGCAAAATTTTTAAAGCCATGAGTTCGACAAATTTGTTGGTTCTCGACCCTAGTCCCATTTTAAGTTTGTAGGAGTGATAGACCGAGAGGAACAGGACAACAACCTTGCTACATTGTTGATTTTCATTCTGAGAGGTGCCATCAAAGTAAGCCCAGGGCCTGTAGCGGTTGATGAGCTCAGGTTGAATAATGTGGATGGCATGAATGTCTTTTTCCTGAGGGAAGTGGGAGAGAATCAAGAGTCCCTAAGCAATTACAAGTTCTAGAAGGGAGGGTGAGTCTTGGAATATAGTTTTGTTGCAGGGCAACCAAATACCCCAACATACAATGAGAGGCATAGATTTAAAATTTTTGTAGATAGGAGTCTAAAGCCAATATTGCCTAAGCCAACTCTACGTTGAGCCTGTCCCAAACTACCACCTGATTTAGAAGGGAAGATAATTCAAGCCAAACTTTTCCGGAGAAGGAGAAGAATAAGAAGAGATGTGTGGATTCATTATCTCCTTTGCATAGAGGAAACCGACTAGGACCGACAATGCAACGTTTCCTCATGTTTTTCCAAGTAGGAATTTTATTATAGATGACACACCACATGAAAATATTTTCCTTCAGAGTACATTTCATCTTCCACAGACCACGCCACCACCAACATGGCTCTCTTTGCACGAGTTCAGTAGTTAAGGAAACATAAGATATTTTTGGGGTATATACCCCGTGAGGTTCCTTCTGCCACACCAGTTCATCTTCTCCCTTGGTAATCCTAATATGACCCGAATGGAGTGCAAAAATATAATTGAACCATGAGAGGGAAAGAATATCGTCCAAGCCCAGTGCTTCTGGTATCATCCATCCTTCTTGCCAGAGAGAGGAGGAGGTTGGATCTACTATGTGGGATAATATAAATTTACTTTAATTCCCTAATGTCACTTTAAAAAAATAACGTATCCTAACTAAGTGACATTAAATGACCCTTTTTTTACTTCTTTTTCTCTGCTAACAAGCCACGGAAGTCCCTTCTACTACTAAATAGGGAAACCCAAAAATTGGGACATGACAGACATGAACATGGATGCTAGACATCGAGACAAGGAGGACGCACTAGTACACAATATTGACTCTGCAAATGTTATCCAAAACACAAGATGAGGTACCAACACACGAGCAACAATAAAAAAAATAAGAATCAAGTTCAAATGGTGGAGGATGAAGTACATATTTAAAATAAGACATGAAATCTCATAATACGGAAGTCCCAAGAAAAGAAGAAAAACCATACATTATATAAGATGAACTAAGGCCAAAATCCATGATGGCCTAGAAGCACTAAAAAGACAAATTCAAAGTGTAAATGTATATGACGTAAGAAATAGTAAATTATGAACATTTTTGTTGTTAGTTTTTCCTCATCATTTCATAGAGGATAAAGACAAAAGTTTGTAAACAGAGGGTCAAGATCCAGGGAGGTGGAAGGCCAATAGTAGGGGTGAATTATAATAAATAGAGTCATTGTATTCTTAATGAGGGGATTTTTGGCTCTTGGAGCTTTCATGTACTATTGTTGGAACTTTAAGAAGGCCTTTCTGGCCAATCTTTTTTATGGATAACTTTGATTCTTATGTTGCAGTAGTTGTGAACTATTATACTACTTTTTTCTCAACATGAGAGTTGTGTAAGAATGTATCTCACATTGTAGATTATTCTTATGTGTGGGCATTTTTATTTCCGTTTTTCAATAAATATTTGTTTGAATATGTGAGTGTAGGACTATATATGATTGTTTTAAAACTGGACTATTCTCAGTTTGCAGTCATTTACCCATATTCTTGTCTTTGCTTTGTGTGAACTATTTCCCAGGTCATTGACAAGAGAATGTGTGGTTCTTTGCAACACTAAATGATCCACAATATTCCAATCAACAAATATAATGCATCTCAATTAAAATTCAATCGTTCGCTGATCATCTTCTTTCGATAAGTTGTCAATCGCATGGGTTTCCTACATACCCTGTTCCTTGTTCACATGCGTTTACCTAGTGCACATCCAAAAAAATCTCTATGTCAATGCAAGATTCCAACAATCAGTGTTCCAAACTATATGCCTATAGGTAATGCCAAAATCACTTGTCCATTAAAAAATTCAAAACCTCTATGGTTCATAGTTGTATGCTCAATGAAACTAGCTAACCACTTATTATCAACATTCCAACAACTAAGTTCTTAACTACTTAATCCTTAAAGCCAAACCAATAGTAATTACAATTTATATTTTGGCAATAAATAAGAACAAGATTCAACTCAACAGAGCTCACATACATATATGTTGTCTTCTCAAGTAAAAGGAGTGTCAGGACTGAGGCTTTCATTGACAATTAGCATATCATTCACAATGCTTCACATGTTTCATTTGGTTGAAATTCAATGACACTTGAATTTCATGAATTAAATGGGATGGTAATTATTTAAACCATATATTTGAAATGGAAATTAACTTATAACATATATAAAATGGTTTATTATGTAAACAGTGTGAGGGATGGTCACTTATTACACATAAGAGATGGTTGTACTAATAAAACATAGATTACCATGATACGTTCACATGATTTAGGCAACATAAAATGCTAAACAATTGAGACATGATATGTTCACAACGAAAGATCCAGTAAACCGAGAATTGATGAGAGGAAGAGTAGTTAAAAAATGTTTTATGATTTAATTTGATGTGACCAAATTTACTAGCTAGCCTTCCAACCCATGCACATGGCCAAAAAATCCTTCACACGACACTAGGGAGATGAAGCACAACATCAAGGGTTGCATATGAC
>JZKD02S1882302.1:0-25782 GCA_000966675.3 Picea glauca | reverse complement strand
CAACTACAACAACTTAGAATTCTCAATAAATACTGAAATCATGACAGAAAGAAATAAATACAAAACTTAACCAAGTACCTGGTTCTGATGCTAATTCCCGTTGCCTCTGTGCCTTTCTACTGCCTTCCTGCTACCTGCTCCTCAGATCAATCCTGCCACAAACAGGAAATAACTGCCCAAAACTATTGTCCACCTTGCCAACTAGGAAAACGACCTAGCTCCAGGATATCTACGGATATCCTGGCCCCCGTGCCCAAAACCTCCAGCAACTCGGTGCCTCCCTGATCAATATGTCACAACCAGTAAATCTCGTGCCTCAATCTGAGCACATAGGTCACAACCAATACCACAGTACACAGAAACTTGCTGCTCACAGCAAAACACAACCTTCCAGAGGCTCTCTGCTCACGGAAAAACACAACCGTCCAGAGGCTCTCTGCTCACGGCAAAACAGTCCACAACATCCATTCCCCCCTGTCGAATGGTGCACACATCCCCCTCTTTCCCTCCTTATTCCTCCCGACCGACTCACGCCTTTACTTCACAACCACCCTCATCCCCCTCCATACTCCTTTCATTAATATTTTATCTTCTCAGGACTATCCACTCCCTCTCTGCATACGCCACCATTTTATATCATTTTCATTGATCTTTTAAATTATATTTCTCAGGTCATTAAATGTGGTCTGTAATTAGAGTATTACTTAGTTAATCACAATCATTTTCTTTTAATTAATTTTTCTTTATAATCTTTAAGCATGTATCCAATTAGGGTCGTTACACATTCCTTTGGAACTAATAATAGTGCAACCTGGAGAGAATGAGTCTTCCCTAGGGAATGACTCTCTAGACCATTTCCTATGGAAATGATTGTCCTGCACCAACCTCCAAAATGGACTAGTCTTTGAAACTGCTCACTATTGTGAACTTTGAAAAAATGACTTCCCAAGGAGGCGAACCATTCTACTTGACCGCTACTGTGACTGCCAAGAAGAATGACTGTCCTAAACCATTCCCCCACACTGGCCACAAGGGGAATCGCTGTCTATGGTACATCAACAATCTACCAGACCATTTTCATTATGAAAATGAATGTCTAATATGGACAATTTTACGAACTGGAAAATGCATGTCTGTCAGAAATCTCGAACCACTTTCTGGAATGGAAAGGAACTGCCCAATCTGGACCATTTTCCAAACTGAAAAATGACTGCCCATAAATCAATAATATATTAGTGCTCCCTCCTAACCTGGGGAGCTATCTTTTCCCTTTAGCTAAGAGAGTTATCCCGACAAGCCCCATATTGTCCCTTAAGTACAAAAACTTTATCCTGGACAAAGGATTTTTCAAAATATCTGCTACCTACTCATTTGTGGAGATATTCTGGAGTTTCACTTCTCCTTCCTGGGCTTTATCACGAATAAAGTAGTATTTGATCTCAATATGTTTCGACTGCTCATGAAACACTGGGTGTTCTGATAGCCTCATACAACTTTGATTGTCACAATATATTATGGTCGAATCTGGTGCCTGATCAAATAATCCAGAACTCAACTTCCTCAACCATACTGCTTTGGTACATGCCTCACATGCTGAGATATATTTTTCTTCTGTTGTGCCGAGTGTGACAGACTTATGTTTCCTGCTAGCCCATGATATCATAGCAGAGCCCAAACTAAAACACATCCATGAAGTACTCTTTCTGTCTTCTGCACTCCCTTCCCAATCTGAATCTGTGAATCCTTGAATTTGTATATCAATGGATGAAGTGTATCTTAAACCATAGTTTAGAATCCCACAAATATATCTTAGAAAATGCTTTGCAGCTATCCAGTGCTCATGTCTGGGTTCCACCTGGAACTGGATTAAATTGTTTACAACAAAGCAAATATCTGGTCGAGTATTCACTAGATACATCAAGGACCCAATCAATTTATGATATAGGAACGAGTCTACTGAATCTGAATCTGAGTCTCTTACTTTTCTTATATCTGTGGTCATAGGAGTGGCCATGGATTTGCAATCCATCATTCCAAATTTTTGAAGAATCTTCACTGCATACTTTCCTTGTCCAAGGAAGATTTCACCATGCTTCTACCATACTTCTAGTCCCAAGTAATAGTGCATGAGACCAAGATATTTCATATCGAACTTAGAAGCTAATTCCTTCATTATGAGAGACTCTACACCTGTCAAGAATAAATCATCGACATACAATAGTAGAATCACAGGTGCAATGTTCACAACCTTGTAGTAGATATTTGGATCTGCATGACTCTTAGAGAAACCAAGTCTTATTAAGTAACTGTCAATTCTAGCATAACAAGCTCTTGGAGCTTGCTTGAGTCCATACATGGATTTCTTTAATCTACAAACATGAATGTCTCTAGAATGTAACTCAAAACCTTGAGGTTGTTCAATGTATACTTCTTCTTCATTTTCTCAATTGAGAAAAATTGTCTTTACATCCATCTGATGTAGACTCCATCCCATAGAAGTAGCAAGAGACATAATGGCTCCAATAGAAGTATATCTGGAAACATGAGCAAAGGTTTCATCATAATCTTCTCCCTCATTTTGGGAGAACCCTCTAGCTATGAACCTTGGCTTATATTTTTTCACGCTTCCGTCTATTGCATGTTTGATCTTATAGACCCATTTTGAAGTTACCACTGATTTTTCCTTGGTCTAGGAACGATTTACCACACGTCATTTTTCATGATAGACTAGTATTCTTCTGTCATGGCTTCTTTCCATTGTTTCTTCTGAGCTGCTTCTTCAAATGTGGTGGGTTCTTGATTTATAAGTTTTGTCATACATGCTGCATATCTGGAGAATCTTTAGGGCTTCTTTCTTTCTCTGAAAGTTCCACTTGGAGCTTTGAGTCTTTCTGCTTCTTGTAGAAGCTTCAAGCCAATATGAACGTTTTCTAGTTTTGGGTACAATGACTGATTCAATAGGTTTGCATGGTTAAATCAGATGATCAAGTTGTTTTGTTTATTCATTCTGACTTACTAGAAGACAAGATCTTTCTTCTTTAGGCTCTTCATATTCTTCTTCCATGGATTCTTCTATATATTTCTTGAAAGCCATCTTCTCATTGAAGGTTACGTCTCTGTTGACTTCAATCTTATGTTGTTATGGAATATAGATTATGTCGGCTTTGGAGGATTCACTATATCCAACAAATATGCCCTTCTTTCATGAGGGTTCTAGTTTCTTCCTTTTATCCTTGGGGATATGAATGTAAGTAGGGAACCCAAATATTCTTAAGTGTTCCTTATTAGGTTTCTTTCCTATGAAGGCTTCTTCTGGAATCATATCCTTCAATATGCGGTGGGGACTTATGTTCTGAACATTTATTGTTGTCATGGCTGCTTCTCCCCATAAATACATGGATAAACCTTGTTCATTCATTAGTGCCTTCACACATTATTCAATGGATCTATTCTTCCTTTCCGCTACACCATTTTGTTGAGGATTATGAGGAACGGTTAGCTCCCTCCTAATCCGTACTGATTTCCAAAAGACAACAAATTCCTTGGATGTTTATTCTCCTCCATTACCTGTTCTCAAAGTCTTGATTTTATTGCTTGTGAGGTTTTCTATTTCTTCTTTGAATTCTTGAAACTTGCTGAAAATTTCATCCTTTTTCTTCAAGAGATACAACCAAGTCTTTCTTGAGTAGTCATCTATGAAGGTTACATAATAAAGAGAACCTCCTAGAGATTTCACTGACATCAGATCACAAACATATGAATGTATTATATCTAGGATTTCTTTAGATTTATTATCGCTGCTTGAGAATGGCTTCTTAACATTTTTACCAAGTGCACATCCTCTGCAAATTCCTTCATGTGTAGATTGTAAATTTTGTATTCCTTCAACCATTTTCTCGAGGAAAGGTAATGCTTGATAGTTAAGATGAGCATACCTTCTATGCCAAACTTCATTGGGATTGGCTTCATCATGTACAAGAGCTTCATCATTATGTTCTAGTAGTCTGTATAATCTTCCTTCACGAGTTCCAATAACTCTAGCATTCTCTATGTTGGAGTCTCTAGACCAAGATAATACTTCACCATCTACAAAGGCTATTCTATTTCCTTTGTCTTCTAGGAAAGATATAGATACAAGATTATTTTCTAAACCAGGTACATATAAGACATTACTTAAATGAACATTGTTACCTCATTCCAATTTGATGGATGCTTGAATAATTCCTTTGACTGGATAGGTGTTCTTGTCTCCAAGTTATACTTTGTGAGATGTCTTCTTTTCATTCAGATTGGAGAGTCTGACCTGGTTTCCTGTCATATGCTTGGAAGCTCCACTGTCAATTATCCACATGTCATCTTCAAGAGTTCCTGTAAGAGATGAAAAATGTAGATGACCTGCCTTTTATGATTTATGTTGATTGATAACTGGTCAAACTTTGACTTTGACTGGTCAAACATTGACTTTGACCCAAAATTTCAACCTTGACATTTTTTCCTTTTGAGAGTGCCAATAGGTGCGCTGGACTAAGGCACACTAGAATATCCTCTCCTTGATTAAAGTGTTCCATCATAAGGTGTTGGGAAAGAGGTTTTAGGGTTTGCAGTTGCACCTGCTAGTAACCCTAGCGACAATGCTTCAGTAATTGCACCTGCTAGAAACCCTAGCGAAAATTCTTCAACGAGCTTGATAATCTTATGGCTTAGCTTCCTTTCAGTGGTTAGACTGAATGAAGGAGGTGTGGGCCCATAACCTGTTAGAAAAATGGGTGTGATCGTTTCACCATAGACAATATAACAATATTGTCACCCAACCATAGGCACAAAGGCCACCCTCGAGCACCTTAACCTTGACAAATAGAATAATTTTGGTAGTAGACCAATAACCAACCAAGGCTAGTGCACCAAGCAAGGATAACCAAAGACCAAGAAGAAAGTCCAAACCGATAACCCCAGACAAGATCACTACTGCAGCAGTTGCAATTCTCCTTCACTCATGCACACTTCTTGTCATTATGCAGTCATGAATGAGTGAGTGACAAATGAGTCGTTGTCTATTTATACTGCTCCATATTAACTGAATGGGCTGACTTCTTTTCCTGGGGGATAATAACTCAATATTAATTATTATATTAAGATGAATTGTCTTCTAGGGTTATTATCCAAGGCTTTAATGTTTCTCTTGCTTCCTGAAATATTCTAGTCTCGTCAAAGGTTACAAGTGGAGGTTAATACCTCCTGCAGCTACCATAATATCAACATCTTTAACACCATAGTCATTGGGCTTTAAATCAGATCTTATATATCTTATTCCTTCATCTAGAGGAGAAATTTTGTATGGCAACATTGCCCTAATGACCTATTAATGCCAACTTGGGGCTACCTTATTAAATAGATGGAAGATTTATAGACCTTAATCACCATTCCTATAATAGTTCCTAACAATTTAAGTGTTTCTTCATATGACTGTGCATCATTTGCAATTTCATTTCCGACAAGGATTATATCATCAATAGAATAAGGTGGGTTGACGATAAGTCCTTCGTGATTTGAATTCATTTTATTCCCCATGTTCCTTTTATCATAATATTCTAAGCCCCTTTTCCACCACTAGAAAGAGGAGTGGAGAGAGTGGGCATACTTTTCTTGGTGCTATTCAAGAGTTGAAAGTTTTCAAAGAAAATCCATTTATTAGTATGAAAAAAGAGATTGAGGAAAGGCATGCCTCAATCCAATTTATAAATGCAATCTTGAATCCAACATATATAAGCACAAGTATTAGATAAATATTACTTACCCTATCGTATGCCTTTGAGAGGTCCAATTTGATGGAATTGTTTCTTGTCTTGGAAGATGCATGGCCTTTTGAGCTATTCCAATAACTTTTGTTATGATCTTGAAAATTTAGGTGCATAGTGCAATATGGCTAAATTCTTCAAAGGATGCGGGGGAATCCTTTTTTGGGGATGACCACTAGGATGATAGCCATGAAGGCTATGAAAATAACACCATTCTTCATAGATACTTCAACTTATTTTAATAAGTCAAACTCAATGAGCTCATAAAAAACAATGAAAAAATCAATTTTCCATCCATATAGGCCAGGGTTTTTGTCTCTGTGAAAAGAATGTACTACCATTTTGAGTTCTTCCTTGGATTGTTCCTCCATTAAATATTGTTTTTATCCTTATTGAAAAATCTTGGAAGGTAGGATAAGAGGGATACAACCTCAACTATGTTAACCCTAGGGGGTTCTATATATAATTCCTCAAATTTTCTCACTACTTCCTCAACTATCTCCTTATGGAAAGACACCATTTCACCATTGGCTTTCCTTAGTAATCATATAGTGTTTTTTTTCTTCCTCGTATTAGCATAGTTATGGAAAACTTGTGTCTTCATCCCCTTGCTTTATCCAAACTATATTTTTTCCCTCCACTTCTTCTCTCCCCATTTTAGGGGATTCCTCCTTTGATCCTCCAACTCTTTTAACTCTCCATGTTCTTGTTCGAATAAACAACCTTTGTTGTTGTAGGTGTAGATCTTATCCAACTTTAGTGCTACTTATTATAGGGCCTCCTTAGATTCATTCATATTTTCCTTAGTCCAATTTTGAGTCTATATTTTGATGTTTGCTAAGTTATCTTGGAATTGTTTCCTTACAAATTCTCCATCTCCTTCATGTTGAATTTTCAGATTTTCAGATTTGATAATTATTGCCTTATGATTTAAATGCTATTGTTATCATAGAATAATTACACATTGAAAATCTCAACAAGACTTAGCGAATTTGATGAGACTTTATTGTAAGTAAATATTATATATGAGATGATATATTACAATTGAGGGCGTCGATATTTATACTTGGGCAGAGTGCCCTTTCATTTAATGGACATGTCCTTTCCATTATTGTCTTTTCATTAATTAATTTATTATTAATTATTGATTATTTATATTTATACATTATATTATAAATTTCTTATTTATATACTATATTTATGTTGATGATCATTTCCTCACATGCACGTCTAATTAATATAGGTCTCTAATGTTGAGTATATTTACCAAGAAGCCCCTCATCATAAGGGATCTCTAGAGCCTACATCTCCAACATTAGAATAGACTTGTAAACAAGTCAAACCTGCCCTATAAAAATAGATCACTCCATCCTGGAGCAGACAATGTGAGAGCATCTCCAGTCTTTATCACTCCTCATCAAATCAACACGACTACTAGGAGAAAGACTAGACCTGGCCCATTCACCACTAGCCAAATCAACATGGCCCTGTGAGTGAATGTATCATTCTCCCTTGGTCAAATTAGCATGACCAATCTGGGATAATGTCTGCTCGATGTTGCTAACTAGAGAAACATCAACATCCTAGGCCATTCACCACTTGCCAAATCAACATGGCCCTGTGATTGAATGTATCATCCTCCCTTGGTCAAATTAGCATGATCGATATGGTAGAATGTTTTCCCAATGTTGAAACATCAACACTTCAAAGTGCTTCCATTCACAAGTTTCCAATTCCATATATTCTTCGTTGGGGATCCAAAAGGAATTGAATTTATGAGGGGTAAGGAGTTTCTTCTCTCCTTTGCCAACTATAATATTATAGGCCTATGATATGAGGAGCATCCTATACTTGACCATGATCTGACTCCTTCTTCCAAAACTTTCTCCTCGATACAAACTTTCTCCTCTAGTACCTTTATTGCCACAATTGTAAGGGGAAATAAGGGAGTTTGACCTAGATGGAAACATCTTCAATTACTTCTTTAAATGGATCAAAACAAGGATGGAAATTCTTTAGGGATAGGATAGCATTGTTGTGGTACAAATGGCATTTCCTTTTAAGTCCCTATTCTGACCATTTTCAAATATGAAATCAATGCACCAAGTAACTAGAATATCCTAGTTGTTGCTTCCAAACCTCCTTTACTCATACAAATAGGGTTTTATCTGGGATTGTTCTACCATGAAACTTCCCAATAAGAGTTGTCTCTAAGTAAATCCTTATTTGGTTAATCAATACATCCTCTCTAATGACTTACTTCATCCTCTCTTTTTATCATTTTAACATATATTTTCTTTCTTTTTGGTCTTATTCTCTCTTTAGATAACATCTTTTTCTTGGGATCCTTTTCTCNTAGAATATCCTACGTGTTTCTTCCAAACCTACCTTACCCATACAAAGAGGGTTTTAGTTGGGATTGTTCTACCATGAAACTTCCCAATAAGGGTTGTCTCTAGGTAAAAACCTTAATTGGTTAATCACTAATACTCTCTAATCACCTACTTCATCTTCTTTTTTTATCAGTTTGACACAACTTATTTTCTTTCTTTCTGGTCTTATTCTCTCTTTAGCTAGCTTCTTTTTATTGGGATCCTTTTCTCCCAACACTCCACCAATTAGTTCTTCTACTGACAAATTTTGAGAACCTAATTCCAGGGAGCTACATGAATTAGAGTTTCCAAGGGGAGACTTACCAGAGGATTCCTTTACATAATAATGTCTTTGTTCCTCAATGGCCCCAACAAAAGTTCAGTAAATTTTGTTCCAAAATCTAAGCCTCTCTAATTTTGGAAATGTTTGTCCTTAAAAATTCCTCACCTTTGCAAAGTTACACATTAAGATGCAGATAACTTTGAGAGGGAGCCTTAGTACAACTAGGAGCAAACTTCCATCCTTACAATTGATTTTTTGGAGTACCCATACTTGATTATAATTTGTGATTGCAATTTGATTAGGATGCAAAGTATTCTTTGTAGAAATCATGTTTTTGTTTACTTATTAATATGTCCCATTTTATTCTTCCATTTTACCATAAAAATCTTGAAATTACTAGCCTTTAAATTAAACAGAGTACACACATGTGCTTTGAATTAAGGACTAACTCAAATTTTTAGATCATGATTATATCTAGCACGTGATATTTGAGGGTTAACATAATTTTTACATTGCAACAGTAACTAGCACATCCCATTTGGCATTTGATATTGTTCCAGGTGGATATTGGTGGCCACCCACCTGTTCCAACTGGCTCATCTTTTCAGTTTTTAGTGCAACACGTTCTTCTGTACTTATTTGTAATTATGGTTTCTACACTTCTGCGGTTGTCTGAAGCCCCACACATCTTCCAATTGCATACTGGTGGCCTCACACCTAATACAACTAGATTATTTTGTATGCTTTCATGTCAGCACATCTTGTTGTACTTCAAGGGCTGTTTTGGGGCCCTAAACAGTGTTTTCTTGGCTCACCGCAATCAAACTGTAGAAAGAGTCAGAGTTTGATGGCATAATGTGTAGTTCTTGAAAAGACCTTTCCAACAGGCTATCACGCGCCTAAAACAAAGATCATATGAAAATGTTACGACCCTAGGAAGTTAATGTACTAACTTACCCAAAGGGGGCCCACATGATTTTTTGTGTTTCATCTCCTAGGGTTAGTTTTTTGGATGTCTAGGGTTTTGGCATTCATGTTTATCATAAAAAGGCCTTCAGAGCCTCATTGCAATAATCTTTTGGAAAATGAGTGTATCCATCACATCTCTTCACAGAGAGAAAGTTGCCACCATTCTAGCGAGTCTGGCACTCTGTGTTTTTACAATGTCTTTATTCCTCATGTTCCTTTTATTATAATATTCTAATCCTATCTTCCACCACTGGAAAGAGGAGTGGAGACAGTGGTCATACTTGTCTCAGTCCTATTCAGTTGTTGAATTTTTTTGAGGCAAATCCATTTATTAATATGACAAAAGAGATTGAGGAAAGGCAAGCCTCAATCCAATGTATAAATGGAATCTTGAATCCAACATGTATAAGAACAAGTATTAGATAAATATTTCTTACCCCATCGTATCATTTGAGACGTTCAATTTGATGGATTGTTTTTGTCTTGGTGGATGCATGACATTTTGAGATATTCCAACAACTTTTATTATGATCCTGTAAATTTACTTGCATAGTGAAACATGTCTAAATTATTCAAAGGATGGGGGGAATCCTTTGTTGGGAATGACTACTAGGATGGTAGCCTTGAAAGCTCTGAAAATAACACCATTCCTCATAGATCCTTCAACTTCTTTTAACAAGTCAAAGTAAATGAGCTCATAAAATCCAATGAAAAAATCAATCAACCATTCATATAGGCCAGGGTTTTTGTCTCTTTGAAAAAAATGTACTACCATTTTGAGTTCTTCCTTGGATTCTTTCTCCATTAAATATTGTTTTGATCCTCATTGACAAATATTGGAAGGTAGGATAAGAGGGCTTCAACCTCAACTATGTTTACCATAGGGAGTTCTTTATATAATTCCTCAAAGTGTCTCACTCCTTACTCAACTATCTCCTTATCGGAAAAAAACACCATTTCACCATTGGATTTCCTTAGTAATCACAAAGTGTTTTTTTCTTCCTCATATTAGCATAGTTATGGAAAATTTGTGTTTTCATCACCTTGCTTTAGCCAAACTTCTCTATTTTTCTCCCTCTACTTCTTCTCTCCCCATTTCAAGAGATTCCTCCTTGGATCCTCCAACTCTTTTAAATCTCCATCTTCTTGTTTGAAGAAACAAATGGTTGTTGTTGGTGTAGATATTCTCCAACTTTAGTGCTAATTCTTCTAGGGGCTCCTTAGATTCATTCATATTTTCATTGGTCCAATTTTGATGTTTTCTAAATTACCTTGGAATTGTTTCCTTACAGATTCACCATCTTCTTCAAAGAGCTTCCATTCACAAGTTTGTAATTCCCTATATTTTTCATTGGGGATCCAAAAAGAATTGAATTTATAAGGGGTAGGGGATTTGTTCTCTCTTTTGACCAACTATACTATTATAGGCCTATGATATGAGGAGCCTCATATACTTGACCATGATCTAAATCCTCCTTCTTATTCCAAAACTTTTTCAAAAATCAATAACATGTCCAAGATTTTTGGGTGGGAACAAGTTCTCTACATCAGTAAGACCTTTCTCCTATAGTACCTTTCTTTCCACAATTGTAAGGGGAAATAAGGGAGTTTGACCTAGATGAAAACAACTTCAATTACTTCTTTAAATGGATCAAAACAAGGATGGAACTTCTTTAGGGCTAGGATAGCATTGTTGCTCTACAAGTGGCATTTCCTTTTAAGTCCTTATTCTGACCATTTTAAAATATGAAATCGATCCACCCTGTAGCTAGAATATCCTACGTGTTTCTTCCAAACCTACCTTACCCATACAAAGAGGGTTTTAGTTGGGATTGTTCTACCATGAAACTTCCCAATAAGGGTTGTCTCTAGGTAAAAACCTTATTTGGTTAATCACTACATACTCTATAATCACCTACTTCATCTTTTTTTTTTATCAGTTTGACACAACTTATTTTCTTTCATTTTGGTCTTATTATCTCTTTAGCTAGTTTCTTTTTATTGGGATCCTTTTCTCCCAACACTCCACCAACTATTTCTTCTATTGACAAATTTTGAGAACCTAATTCCAGGGAGCTAAATGAATTAGAGTTTCCAAGGGGAGACTTACCAGAGGATTCCTTTACATAATAATGTCTTTGTTCCTCAATGGCCCCAACAAAAGTTTAGTAAATTTTGTTCCAAATTCTAAGCCTCTCTAATTTTGAAAATGTTTGTCCTTAAAAATTCCTCACCTTTTCAAAGTTCCACATTAAGATGCAGATAACTTCAAGAGGGAGCCTTACACAATGAAGAGCGTATAACTAGGAGCAAACTTATGTCCTTACAATTGATTTTTTGGAGTACCCATACTTTATTATAATTTGTGATTGAAATTTGATTAGGATGCCACATATTCTTTGTAGAAATCATGTTTTTGTTTATTTATTATATGTCCCATTTTATTCTTCCATTTTACCATAAAAATATTGAAATTACTAGCCTTTAAATTAAAAGGAGTACACACATGTGCTTTGAATTAAGGACTAACTCAATTTTTTAGATCATGATTATATCTAGCACGTGATATTTGAGGGTTAACACAATTTTTACATTGCAACAGTAGCTAGCACATCCCATTTGGCATATGAGATTGATCCAGGTGGATATTGGTGGCCACCCACCTGTTCCAACTGGCTCCTCTTTTCAGTTTTTAGTGCAACACGTTCTTCTGTACTTATTTGTAATTGTGGTTTCTACACTTCTGGGGTTGTCTAAATCCCTACACATCTTCCAATTGGATATTGGTGGCCTCCCACCTAATACAACTGGCTTATTTTGTATGCTTTCATGTCAACACATCTTGTTGTACTTCCAGGGTCGTTTTGGGGCCCTAAACAGTGTTTTCTTGGCTCACCACAATCAAACTATAGAAAGAGTTAGGGTTTGATGGCATAATGTGTTATTATCGAAAATACCTTTCCAACGGGCTATCATGTGCCTAAAACAAAGATCATATGAAAATGTTACGACCCTAGGAAGTTAATGCACTAACTTACCCAAACGAGGCCCACATGACTTTTTGTGTTTCATCTCCTAGGGTTAGTTTTTTGGATGTCTAGGGTTTTGGCATTCATGTTTATCATAAAAAGGCCTTCAGAGCCTCATTGTAATCATCTTTTGGCAAATGAGTGTATCCGTTAGATCTCTTCTCAGAGAGAAAGTTGCCACCATTCTAGCGAGTCTGACACTTTGTGTTTTTACAGTCTATTTACAATTATTTCATTAATATAAATCAAGTATTGTTGTATTTCTTTGTTTCTGGAAATTTTCATGAGTGTTTCATTTTAATATCTCCGCTTTCATTTCGTTCCGAAAATAATTTGGGTCAACGGTATCATAGCAGGCTGCTCTTGATCGTTTTTTAGCGCATGTCCCCGATGAGGTCCGAGTATAGCTAGTTGGGTCTCAAGTTTGTCTCTCTTGAGGACAATCACTCTTGCATGCCCAAGAAACCGTCGATGGAGGAAAAAAAAAACGGCGGAGAAAAATATTTTATTAATCTATTGCTTGAGCAAGCTCTCGCGCAACAAAGGGACGAAATGATGGAGAATTTTGCACACATCCTTCAACGCTTGTCGATAGAAACATGCGCATATTTGTCAAGTAGACATTCTGTAGGAACCTCTCCCTTCAAGGTATAAGTTAATTTTGGTATTCCCATATTTAAAGGTCAGATAGATGCGTATGCCCTAGAAAAATGGTTAAATCTGTTAGAAGGTTATTTCTCTGTTCAAAAAAATTTTGACAAGGAAAAGATTACCTTCGCACTCCTCAAGGCTCTCCCCCATGTCAAACATTGGTGGGAAACTTACTGGGAGAAAAATTCCACAGAGGAATATGGAATATATGGGGCCGAGCCCACTTGGGATTTTTTTGTGGATGCGGTCAAAGAACAGTACTATCCCGTTGATAACTATGAATACCAGTACATGAGATGGACCACATTGCAGAAAGAGAAGAGTCAAACAATGCCAGAGTTCACAAATAATTTCCATACCTTGCACACCAAGATGGGTATCATTCAAACCGAAATGGATTTCCTGAGCATCTCATCATTGGGAGCTACCTATCGATATGCTGTCAAAATCGAGAAGAAATTTAGGCACCATAACAAATGGGAATTCTGGTCTACAAATTTGCAACAACCAAAGCACGGTAAAGACGACCCTAACCAACAGCCTCTAGACAACCAATCCAAGAAACATGACAAAAAGGGTAAAGTAAAGACAAATAATGACACTGGGAAGTGGTGTGACTTCCAAAAAATACCCTGGCACAACACCGATGAATGTCGCTTGAAATAGTCATTGGTGGCCAAGGTTAAAGACATGAATCTAAACCCTGATTCAGAATCCGATCCAGAAAATATTGAAAATAGAGAGATCATCGACGCAGATCCCACTTCTACTGTCACGACCACAACAATTCAGCTAGAAGAACCACTAGATCCTGAAGAGGGGCAACACCTCTTGCATTCACATATGTGGGTGAAGTGGACCTCATTGCATTCATTGTTGATAACGACAGCCAAAAGAACCTCATCTCATCTAAGGTCGTCAAACTATTGGGGTTGTCGACAAAACCACACCCGCAACCATACAACCAATCGTGCTTACACAATGCACCATCCAACTCAGAGACAACAGGTTGGTGGAACAGATTCAACCCCTCCAACAATAGGTTTATTGCAGTCTTCCACAAGCCAAGAAGCACAACTTCTCCAACAAGGCACACAACTCACCAAGCTTCATATTTAAAAAATGTTTTCCCCTCTTCCTTGGGAACTTAACGCAATGAAGACCATTGCTTCCTAAGGGGGGAGGATTGATCCAGGTGGATATTGGTGGCCACCCACCTGTTCCAACTGGCTCCTCTTTTCAGTTTTTAGTGCAACACATTCTTCTGTACTTCTTTGTAATTGTGGGTTCTAAACTTTCGAGGTTGTCTGAATCCCTACACATATTCCAGGTGGATACTGGTGGCCTCCCACCTAATACAACTGGCTTATTTTGTATGCTTTCATGTCAGCGCATCTTGTTGTACTTTCAGGGCCATTTTGGGGCCCTAAACAATGTTTTCTTGGCTCGCCACAGTCAGATTGTAGACGAAGTCAGAGTTTGTCGATGTAGTGTGTAGTTCTCAAAAAGACCTTTTCAACGAGATATCACGTGCCTAAAACAAAGATAGTATGAAAAAGTTATGACCCCAGGAAGTTAATGTACTAACTTACCCAAACGGGGCCCACATGACTTTTGGTGTTTCATCTCCTAGGGTTAGGTTTTTGGATGTGTAGGGTTTTGGCATTCAAGTCTATCATTAAAAGGCCTTCAGACCCTCATTGTAATCATCTTCTGCCGAATGAGCGTAGCTGTCACATCTCTTCTCAGAGATACAACTACCACCATTCTAGTGAGTCTAGCACTCTGTATTTTTACAGTCTCTTTACAATTCTTTCATTAATAGAAATCAAGTATTACTGTATTTCTTTGTTTTTGGCAATTTTTATGATTGTTTCATTGTAATATCTCTGCTTTCATTTCGTTCCAAAAATAATCCGGATCAGAGACCCCCCTTGTGGATTCACACCCACTCTATCCCCTTGGGTTTCAACCTCATGACATAGCTCGAACATCAAACAAACGTTATCCATTCACTAAAAATGATGGAGAGATAATGAAGAGGAGACACACCTACCTCTCTACCACTCTCTACCACCCTTGCATTAGTTTCCCAAATCTTATTAGGGTTTCACTTGCATGGTGAGCTATGTATGTTTGGTCCTTAGCAATGTAGTCCATTGTTGAATGGTTGAGAGTTGAGTCCAAGCACCTTTGCAACATAGCTTAGGAGTAATTCATGGTCAAAAGATTGTACTAGTGACAAAATTTCTCGTTGTTCATAGTGGTTTCTGGTTTGGGGCTACTCATGAATATTTGGTGTTGTAAGAAAGGGACCTTTCCTTGTATTACAATGTTGGGTTTGTCGAGAACCACATTATGTTGTAAAGGATATTAAGAAGAGTTTTCCTGTAGAGGTTTTTCTATGTTGTTGGTCTTATTGTGGTGTAGTTTGTAGGGTATTAAAGGTGTTTGTGGGCTTCATTATTTTGGAGAAGGAGTCATGGAAGTTTAGTTGCAACCTTGCTTTAACGACATTAAGGATTTGGTATTTCTTAGTCCCTATGGGTTTGTTGCAAATTGAGTGTGTCATGTTGTTGGTGGGCTCCTTATCCTAGTTGTTGTCCCACATGATCATTGTTGGTAGTGGCCCATCATGGGTATTGTAGTGTTGTAAGGGGTTCATTGGCTTCCTTGAGATGTAACCTCGTGGGTGCTTTTCTTTGCACACCTTATAAATATTTTATGGGTATGGTTCCTTGACATTTTTGGCCAAACATATGACACTCCCTCGAATGTTGCATGAGAGAATGGAAAGGGATGGTTCATGTTTAGTTGTTTAGGTTTTTAATTTGGTGCATAAAGGGGTGTGCCTTAGGTTATATTAGTTTTCAATTAGGGACATATGTCTAGCCCTTGATCCATGTTGTATGATGACAACATTGGTGCTAAATGGGTTATATCTTAAGTTAGGTTCTGGTTTGCAATCAAGAACCTATGTTTAATCCTTGATCCATGTGCTATAACAACAACATTGGTGCTTCAAGAGGTATGCCTTAGGGTAGGGTATTGTTTTCAATTAAGGACCCATGTTTAACCCTTGACCCATGTCTATAATGACAACATTGGTGCTCAAAGGGCTCATGTTTTAGGTTAAGTTGTAATTTTCCATTAATAACCTATGTTTATCCCTTGATCCATGTTCTATGATGACAACTTAAGGAATAAGGTTAAACATTCTAAGATTTTGATAATTTCCAATTTGCCATCACTAGAATCCAATCATAAAATCTTTGTTGAAATTGCAATTTTGGATTGTCAACATTGTTATTTTTAATATAAAAATAAATTCAACACCTTCAAATACCCTTACTACACCTTGATTTTGCAATGTTAATTATTAATATCTATATTTCCATTAATTTAAAATGATTATTATCTGATTTTAAATAAAAAAATACGCGAGAGGACACAAATCAATTTATATTTAGGTTACAACCAACTTTTTTTTTCAAGAAAAAAATTAACGCAAATTTATATTAAGTATAAAAAATTTTACAGCATCACAGAGACATGTAAACAGTCCCCAGAACAGTCCAATAAAAATGGTGATAGGAGGATAACACCAGAAAGATGAAATACTAGTAATAGGCAGAAGGGAAAAAGCATAGTGCCGACTGAATTAACGAGATGACTGCTGGAGTGGTAATCTGCCCGAAAAAATATGCTCATTTCTGGCTGAAAAACACAATCTGAGGCTGCACTCGGTGTTCTTTACCCTTCACCATCCCTTGGCAATTCAAAGATATTAATGTTGGGGGGCTGACTCTCCAGACCACTGTCCAAGTGATAAACCGATAGTCTTCCTTCAATTTCTGTTAGAGCTCTTTTAGAGAGGGCATTGACTTCTTTATTATGCACTCTATAAATGTGGTGGACACTGAGATCTTTGATATTTTTAGCCAATTCCAAAGTTTTTTGTTTCTAGCACTCGATATTTACAGTACTAATATTGCACTTGTGGTTTATCCAATCAATGATGACCCGCGAATCACCAAGGATTTGGAGTTGGTTAATTGACCAATAGGTTGCCAGAGTGAGAGTTGCCCACAAACCCAGCACCTCCGCTTTAGTGTTTGATCCCGCTCCGTAGTTGATGAACCATTTGGTAACTCTCGAAGAATGAGATCTGAAAATGCCTTCGGCCCCACAACAAAGACCACTGGAGTGAGTAGCTCCATCAAAACAGGCTAAGGTAAATCCCTGCTTCTGAGTAATCTCATAGACTTGTAATGGCAGAGCCTTAATAGTGGACTGCTGCCAGGAGAAAGATGACAAGATTCTAAGTGTTACTGAGAGAGTGGAGGGAGTGCGATCTTCAAAAATTGACTTAGTTCTTTCAATCCAGAGCTGCCGGCATGCATGTGCAGCCAAACTGACAGGGGCAGACTTCTCCTTTGATCACAACAAAAAACAATCTAAGACAGAGGAAACTTCCCAATGAAAGTTGAGAGAAAAATGGGTGAGTATGCGCTGCCAGACAGCCCTCGAAAAATGGCAGTGAATGAGGATATGGTGAATATCTTCTACGGAATGATTGCATAATTTCCAAATTCCTGGGCCTTCCCAGCCTCTCTTTCGCAACAAATCCCAGGTAAGTGTCTTTTCTTTTGCAGAGAGCCAAATAAAGATTTTTATCTTGAGTGGAATTGGCCACTTCCACAACCGTTGGAACCATCGCAGGTTAGCATGGTAATTCAGCTGCTGTAGAAGGGCTGAGTAGATATTTTTAACTGTAGTGGCACCTGTAGCATCTCCCCCCGCCCAAATGATTGTATCAGAAGTATTGGAAAGAGAGATTCCTGTGCTCCTAAGTGCTTGAGTGAAGGCATCCCAATCTGAAGCATCGTCACCACCAAGATTAAGCTGACCACTTTTGTACCATATATCCGGCAGAGGGGTGAAAATGGATGCCACACGCGCTTGAGCTAAACACACAATATTGCAGGATTCTAGATGAGATCTAAATGAGGAAGGGAGAATCGAACGGTTCTCCAAGCCAAGAATCTTGTCTCTTCCAAAAGAGATATCAGTACCCGAGTCGGGCCTCCATCTAAGCCAGTGCAAGATAACATTTGAAGATAACATTAGACCCTTCCAAAAAGGGGATGCCCTCTGCTGAAAATGCGAAGGTTTTCTGATCCAATCTAAAAGAGACATATTTCCCAGGTATTTGTCTATAATGACACGGTGCCAGAGGTTGTTATGGGTTAGCGTCCGCCAGAAAGAGTTCGCTAGGAGAGCTATGTTAAAAATAGCTAAGTTTTTTAGTCCCCATCCCCCTGTTTGAATGGGTTTAGAAATGGTTTCCCAGCTGCAAAGGTGGAAACGTTTAGTGTCATTCTGACCATTCCAGAGAAAATTGAAGGATAGCCTACGCAGAAGATTCAGAATCGAAGAGGGAATTTTCTCCAATGACATACAGAAGATAGACATACTTTGTAGCACTAAATTGACAAGGATAAGACGCCCTCCTATGGACAACCACTTGTTGCACCAAAAGCTTATTTTCCTTTCAAATTTTGCCACCAGCCAGCGCCAGTCTTCAAAGTTTTTTGCTCCTGGCTTTAAAACATATCCCAGGTAATTGAATCCTTGACTTAATTCAATGAAAGTGAAGGGAAGAGATGCTTTTAAAGAATATAGCTTTGTTTCTGATAACCCCCAAAAATGAGCAGTAGATTTTGCATAATTGATGTAAAGGCCTGAAGCAAAGCAAAAAATCTGAAGCAGCTTCAGGATCACATTCCATTCCGAAGGAGTGGCCTTTGACATCAAGAGGACATCGTCAACAAACATTAGATGAAGCAAATTTATAAATTTTGAAACCTTTATACCTGAGATTTGATGATCGAAGACGTTTTTTGCTAGCAGTAGACTGAGGCCTTCCATAATCATGATGAAAAGATACGGTGATAGTGGGCAGCCCTGACGGAGACCCCTCTCGCTTTTGAAAAATGTGGTCGCCTCTCCATTAATTAATACGGCAAAAGTTGCACTAGTAACACAGAACATAATCCAATCTTTTATCTTTATACCAAAACCATCTGAGAGTAAAATCAACCTTAAGAATCCCCAGTTGATGCTATCAAAGGATTTTTTGAGGTCGAGCTTCAGTACGAGGGCCTTTGAGTTTTCCTTTTAATGTTGTGGAGACCTTCATGAGCCGCTCCTATAGCATCTTGGATTCTTCTGCCTTAAGAAATCCCATATGTTTGGCAGAAAGACATCTTTCCAATATTGGCTTGATTCTGTTCGAGAGGACTTTTGAAATAATTTTGTAGATAAGATTGCAAAGGGAGATAGGACGATAGTCGTTGAAGGAGACAAGGTTGTTTTCCTTAGGGATTAATGCTAGAAATGTAGAATTTATGCTACCAATGACTTTGCCATTTAATCGCGAATGCTCCACCATTTGCAGAATGTCGTCTCCTACGAGGTCAAAGAAATGGATGAAGAACTCAGAGGTCCATCCGTCAGGCCCGAGGCTTCTTTATTTTTTGAAATGGTTCAGGATATCTTTCAGCTCCAACAGTGTGACAGGTCTGTAAAGGTCATCTGCTTCCTCCTCGGTAACCATGGTTGGGTAAAGGTTTGCAATGAAGGAGCTTTCAGATAAGTAAGGGCTGTCACGAGCCTTGAAGAAATGTGTGAAATGTGAAACTGCCTCCTCTTTTATAGCTTGTTGCCCACAATGCGTGCCACCAAACTCACTAGAAACGGACCAAATGTATTTTTTATTCTTGTTCGCACTGGCTACCTTGTGAAAATAATTAGTATTGGCGTCACCGCTTCTAAGCCAGGTGGCTCTGCTCTGCAACCTCCAGCTGTTTTCCTCCTCACGAAGTATGGAATTCCTGCTAAATTCCAGCGCTGTCAAATGCTCACTGTCCTCCGCAGATAAGGCGCCTCTGCTAGATTTTTTTATGAGCTTAAATATCTCAAACTCCAGATTATTTAAATTGAGGTTGTCTTTTTCCTTTTTTGCTTTATACCAAGCTTTTGTATGAGCTTTAATGACCTTTAATTTCCATACCATACGCTGCTGGGGATTGACTTCCTGCAAAAAACAAGGGTTCTTCCAAACATTATGAGCTATAAGAGAAAAATCTGGATCCGTTATGATCCATTATGAGCTATAAGAGAAACATTATGGGTTACAACCAACTTACAAATGAGTCTTTTCTTTGAAATGACATTCTCAATATTAAAGAACATTTTTTTCCAAGAGAAAATTGCTCAAATTTATATATGGTATAAATTTCTTTACAAAGAAAACTGCTAGTAGTACCGAAACATGGACAACGCACCAACAGAGAGGGTCCTAAACAAACAAAAACTGCCAAGATGGAACAGCCCAAAAGAAGAGGAACAAGCGAGCAAGGCGCCCAAATAACCATCCAACAACGAATAGGGAACAACCCACATCATTCAAAGACATTTATAGAGGAGATAGGGCTCACTATCCCTCTATCCCTATGGAAAACCGAGAGTCTACCAACCACTTCATTTAAAGCCCTCTTCAAGAGGGCGTCTGCCTCTCTATTGTGAGATCTGGGGATGTGGTGAAAGTTGACGTCGGTGAAGGATTTAGACAGCTCCATCGTTTTGTCCTTCCAACTATCATTGTGGACAGTTTGGAGCTTGGACTTTTGAGAAATCCAATCAATGATAACTCGCGAGTCACCAAGGACGTGAAGGTGACTGATAGACCAACATGAAGCAAGATAGAGGGAGGCCCATAAGCCTAAGAGCTCGGCCTTATTGTTAGTGCCTACTCCGCAGTTTAAGAACCACATTGTAATCCTTGACGGATGAATTTTGAAAAAAAACCCTGCCCCACAACAACCTCCACTGGACAGGGCAATGCCATCGAAACATGCCACGGTGTAACCTTCCATCAAATTGAAATCGCAGGCTTTGAGAGTAGGAGGCTTAAACATTGGCGGTTTCCAATGGAAGGAGGCCAAGACTTTGAGAAGCACCACATGCAAAGTAGGAGGACAGGAATCAAAAGTGGCTTGGTTACGAGCAGTCCAAATCTGCCAGCAAACGAGAACCGGTAAAAACTTTGGCGCAGAGGTTTGTGCCAGCCACCGTGTGTAGTTGTTTGAGAGGTAGGTGCCGCTCCAAGATAAATGCAGCGAGAGATGGTTGAGCACAAGAGACCAGACCGACTGTGTGAAGGAACAATGTACCAGTAGATGATGAATATCCTCAGACTCTCTGCTACAGATAAGGCAGATCCCCGGCCCCTCCCAGCCCCTCCGACGTAGCACGTCCCAAGTAAGCGATTTATCCTTTCCAGCGAGCCAAATAAATAACTTAAGCTTAAGGGGAATCACCCATAGCCATAGAAGAGAGAACCACAAGCGATCCACTTCAAAATACCGCTGGTTGAGAAGAGCTTTATATAGATTCTTTACTGAAATGTTTCTCGTGGCATCTCCACCATCCCACAGAAGAGTATCAGGACTAGAAGAGAGTGAGACACCAGCGTCTTTGAGGGCCGAAATGTAGTGGTCCCATTCATTCGCTAACGGATAACTTAAGTGTAACTCACCACTGTCCAGCCATCTGTCAAGGAGAGTGCGACAGCCTGGCTGTATTTTTACTTGAGCAAGGTGAGTAATTTTTCAAAGTCGGAGCTGCGACCTCAGCTCGGTGGAGAGAAGCGACCAGTCTCCCAAACCAAGAATTTTGTCACTGCCTATGCAAATATCAGTACCAGCTCCAGGTTTCCACACGAGCCAGTGGAGAATTACTGGAATGGAAGCAACCATGCCCTTCCAGAAAGGAGAAACCTTCCTTAGCTGAAAAGAAGGCTTACAGATCCAATTAACAAGCAACAGGGAACCCACATATTTGTCAGCAATAATACGGTGCCAGATACTATCAATTGTGACAACTCTCCAGAATGAATTCGCCAGGAGGGCCGTGTTGAAAATGGACAAGTTCATGAGCCCCCAGCCCCCATTTCTTCGAGGTTTGGACAGAGCAGCCCAGTTGCACAGATGAAAGAAAAAATGGCCAGGATGGTTATTCCACAGAAAGTTGAAAATGTGTCTCCGTAAAAGTATAATGATCTTGTTTGGAATTTTTTCCAGGGACATCCAGAAAATAGGAATACTTTCCAGAACCGACTTGACCAAGATGAAACGACCACCCAGGGACATCCATTTGTTACACCAAAAATTAATCCTTCTTTCAAAGTGAGCCACCAGCGATCTCCAATCTACCGGAGGGGAGGCTCCCGATTTCAACTGGAACCCGAGATACTTGAAGCCTTCACTCAGGTTTACAAAGGTGAAGGGGACAGAGTCCTTAAGAATGAGAAGTTCGGCCTTCGAAAGACCCCAGTAGTGGACGGAGGATTTTGAGAAGTTGATGGATAAACCTGAGACGGAACAGAAAAGCTAAAGCACCTCTAGGATTACCAACCACTCTGATAAATTTGCTTTCGACATGAGAAGAACATCATCAACAAACAAGAGATGTACCATTTTAATAAATTTTGAGACCTTTATGCCGGAGATGTGGTGCTCGGTGAATTTTTTTGAGAGAAGAAGGCTGAGACCTTCCATTATCAGAATAAAGAGGTAGGGAGAGAGTGGGCATCCCTGGCGGAGCCCCCTCTCGCTTTTGAAGAAACTGGAAGCCTCTCCATTGATCAATACTGCGAAGTTTGAGCTAGTGACACAGGACATAATCCAATTGATGAACAAATCACCAAAACCAGCTAAGTGAAGAATTAATCTCAAGAACTCCCAATCGATGCAATCGAAAGCTTGTTTGAGATCAAGTTTCATAACTAGAGCCTTTAGGTTTTTCTTCTTGATGTTGTGGATGCATTCATGGGCAGCTCCAATTGCATCCTGAATTCTTCTGCCCCGCAAGAAACCCAACTGCTCAGCTGAGAGACTCCTTTCGAGAAAAGGCTTGATCTGGTTTGAAATAACCTTGAAAATTAACTTGTAAATGAGGTTGCAGAGGGAGATCAGGCGGTAGTCACTGAAGGAGAGCGGGTTGCTTTCTTTCGGAATCAAGACTAGAAAGGTAGAATTAAGACTTCCGACGATCTTACCAGTGATACGAGAGTCTTCCACCATATGGAGAACACTTAAAGAACATTTATTATCGGTACATGAACACTAAATAAACATTAGAATCGACTCCTATGTTTGTGGTGCCGCATTGATAGGGTTGATGTGGCGCTTAATAAGGGTCAAGTGGGTCAGGAACATTTATTGCAGTACATGAGTGATGAATGAACATGAGAATTTGCTCGTTTATAGTTTTGATGACACATTGATAGGGTTGTGGTAACATGGAAAGGGTTACTCCATAATGTTAATGGAGTATGTAATGTATTCAATTAAGTTTGGAATTTTAAGAAAATAATCGGTCAAACTTGATAATTAATTTTATTATTTATTTTGAGATTTTTGATAAAAATGGATAAAAATTTGAGAAAGTTTTTGTGATTTTTAATAAAAATTGATAACAATTTGAGAAAATTTGTTTTTTAGATTTTTAATAAAAATTGACCATGACATTCAAATTCCATCGTAACATTCAAATTCCATCCCTGCTTAACCCAATTGACCAGGTAACTTTAATTGCTATGACCAGCTTATTTGTCTTTCCACGTAGCTAAAAGAAGGTGCTTGATTTGGCCTTGTTTACAACATCTACTTGTAATATTTTTTATTGGTTGTTTTTTCAATCTTGACTTTGTCCATTATACTTGTAATATTTTTTATTGGTTATTTTTTCAATCTTGACTTTGTCTATTATAAATATGGACATTTTCCAAAACTTTATTTTAAAGATTTTTTTATAGATATTTATTCTAAATTTGACAAAAAAAAATTATTAAATTTATAGATTTAAAAAATTATTTCTGTAAAATCCAAATTCCCAATACCTTTAGCTATTTTTGGCCAAATTCCCAATACCTTTCGCTATTTTTAAGTTCTATCCATGTCCAATTACGTACTTGTGCATACAACCATGATTCCATACTCATTGTTTGCATCATTATTGTTTTCGCTATCCCACCATTGGTTCCGCTATGCCACCTCTGTTTTCTCTGTCCAGGCAGATGAGGTGGACCTCTTCCAGCTCGTCTATATGGGAAAGTGCCGGGAAATGGACATTTTAGGGCGCCACGTGAGAGCCACGTACTCTATTGCAAAGTGTGTTCAGCAGTTTATCTGGAAACTCTCATTTTCTCTCGGTGTTTGTTGATACTTTTATTTTATTTCCATTGCCATTTTTGATCTATATATAGATGCCTTGTTCCTTGTATTTCTTCACCAGCTTCCTGCACCAGTTTGTGTAGTCTTGCTTTTTGGAGTCTATTGCTTGTAGGTCTGTTGATTTTAAAGAATTACGTAAAGAAAGTAGACAATGGAGGCCCCGCCCAAGAGAGTCTTGGCTCCCGCTGAGCCCACGAAAATCCTGAGTTCAGAAGGAGGGTCTTATTATGCATGGGCAAGTTCAGATCTCTGCATGTTAGCAGAAGCCAAAGTTGGAGCAGCCAAGCTGCTTCTCAATTATCGTGGCCTGGCTTTGCCAAAGTATTCCGACTCTTCAAAAGTTTGCTATGTGCTTCAGGGTAAGTAGTTTAGTTCTTTTTGCCTCTCTGTTCATGAGGATTTTATAGGTTGATTGGTTCGGTAGAGAGTTTGTTTATTTCTGACTTTAAATGGGTGTGTATGAAATACCGATAGATAATTCAGCATTCAGGTTGGGTAGAGAGTTTGTTTATTTGTGACTTTCCCTTCCTCCTGACTAGAATGTGTAGATGGGTGTGTATGAAACATCAGTTAATAATTCTATCTTGTGGCGTCTTTGAATGAAGTGTAGTTTACAATGCTCAAAGCTTTTATGATGAACCATTCTACAGGGATTTGAACCCTGGTCGGAAATAATGCCATGCCGGCTTAACCATTGAAGCCCGAATAACGGTTGTTCTGCTTCAATATTTTGCAGTATCTGGAGTTGCAGGGATACTTGTTCCGGAGGCAGAGTCTGAGCGAGTGGTGAAAATCCGCAAAGGGGATGCCATTGCGGTGCCTATGGGAGTGATCAACTGGTGGTTCAATGACAATCCTTCTGAGGTTTTGGAAATCCTCTTCCTCGGAGATACATCTAAGGCCCACCGTTCGGGAGAGTTCACTGTATGTATCAATATAACCAATATTTTCTGCAAATGGCGATGATTGCAGGTAAAATTATTTGATTGTATTCAATGACCCATTTATTCATTAACTTGTCTGTGTACAGGATTTCTACCTGATGGGTGGCTCGAATGGGCTGTTCCATGGGTTTAGCAAGGAATTCATATCCAGGGCATGGGATCTGGAGGAAGATAAGGTGGAGCACCTGCTAAAAAGCCAGTCCGGGACTGGAATTGTTAAATTGAAGGAAGGAAAAAGCCTACCCACTCCCGAGTCACAAGAAAAAGAAAAAGATGGAGACAAGCAAAGGTTGGTGTTCAACTGCGAGGAAGCCGAATTCGACGTCGATGTGAAAAATGGAGGCCGTGTGGTCGTTCTCACCAGCGATTATCTCCCACTGTTAGAGCAAATTGGGTTGGGGGCAGACCTTGTGAAGCTTGATCCGGTAACCTCTTTAGT
>JZKD02S1882291.1:62800-79488 GCA_000966675.3 Picea glauca | reverse complement strand
TTGGTCTAGAAGTTAGTGATCCTAGTATGTTCTGTTGAACAAGCCTAAACTGATGTTGTTGCTACAGACAACATTGTTGTTTTTGTTGTTGTGGTGCTCTGTAAGGAGTCCTCTGTTGAGGATCCTGTCGTCGTGGTGTCGAGAACATAGGTCCTTTGGGCGTATCATGGTGCCTAGAAGTCTGTCTAGTTGGTGTTTGATGTTGATGCGCTCCCAATGTCACTTGTCTAGTTTGTCTAGGAGGAGTCCTGCCCTGACCCCCATTGTTCATCTCTTCCTCATCTATGAGGTTCTTCTAAACTACATCATGTAATGTCTGAGGCATCAAGATCCTCACCTTCGCATGAATGTTGAAGTTGAGGCCAAACACAATCTTGTTGACCTTTAACTTTTTTCGTGTTCAGATGTAGAGCATATTTGAGTAGCTCCACAAACCTGGCCTCATACTCTGGTACCATACGATTACCCTATCGTAAGGAATTGAACTCATTAATTTGGATCTCTATGAATTCATTAGACAAGTACCTCTTCTAGAATCGCTCCTCGAACAATTCCCATGACACGTCTTCAACGACCATGTTTAGTTGAGTTAGGAGTGTCTTCCACCAAAGTAGAGCACTCCCTTTCAATTGAAAGACCGCCATGCAGAACTTCATGTTGTACATGTAATAATGAAGTGTGAAGAACATCGCCATGATATCCAACCATGTCTCAGTAGCCAAGCCATCCATGGCACCCCAAAAATTGAGAAACTTCACTTTCTCAAGGAGTTCTCTGTGTATATGATGTAGGAGCATCGTCAACAAGGACACGTGGAGAGAAAACTCAGTGCCTTAGCGCGCCTTTGAATCAATTCGGAATATTAAACATTGTCCTTTCCTGCAAATCTTTTTCTTGAACTGATTGAAAACTGAAGAAGATCAAAACGCTTGGGACCGAATGATCGCAAGTGATCTGGGAGTTTCACTCCTAGACTCTAATGTAATGGAACTTAAGTAGTGGTTAGTTTTTTTTTTGAGCATAGAGGTAGTCGGAGGGAACCCTAAGAGCCCTGTGGGATACGTAGGAATATTGCACGCCCAAATGAGGTTGTTGAACATGGAGGATAGTGGAAATTTTTTAGGACATAGCTGAATTTTAATTGTTGTTTTTCATAGTCGTAGTTGTTTTTACATTGAATGAAAATAATAGAGGAAAATTGATCCAAATGTGTGTGGGGTTGTTGTTGTTAAACTCGTCCCTGTTGTTTTTTGTTTCCATGAATGAATGAGTTATGTTATTGAACATATGATACTGTGAAGTATTGGATTAAGTTTCAAATCGCTTCTCTTCGTTGAGTTCATGCAAGGTGTGCATATAGTCCACAAGGAGTGCGTTGACGGAGTCTGTTTCGACTCATAATCTCAGAAGAGATAGTGTGAAACTTCCATTTGCAAGGAGTGCAAAGGGACTGTTTCAAGGTGTGCACAGTCGCCCCCAAGAATTCAAGTCTTGCGTAAGAATCTGTTGCAAGGAGTGCACAGATTCGAAGTTCGACTAAGTGTTGGAGTAACCCTCTAAGGAGTTAAAAGGTTAGATAAATAAATCTCAAAAGAGATAGCGGGAGAAATCTTCAAAGGAAGTGAAGCTCTGAAGGTTTCACGAGTTATCGGTCAAGATCCATCCAGGAGTGAGTGGGACCATTCCAGATCATTAGATATGGGCAAAGCACACGAGTTTTAAGTCTTTGTGTGCACACAGGAGCGAGAATTCACCGAAGTCCTGAAAGAGGTTAGGGACTGTCCATCATCTAGAGGGAAAGATGGCGTAAGATCCACAACTCCAGAGTGAGAGAACTTCGAAAGTTTTTTGGACAAGGAGAGAGCGAAATCGTCAAAGAGTCAAAGGCCAAAATAGATCCAGGTCGTTGGTTTCCAGGAGATATGTGTCGACGGATCTCATACTTCGGGGAAAGTAACTTCGTAATTTTCCAGTCATGGAGTGTGAAAAACTCTCGAAGTCCTAAAGGCTGAAAGAGATCTCGACAGTCCCTTTGGGGGAGACACGTGGAGGGAGGACATCACTTTGGTTATTTCAGTGCTCCAGAAGTGTAAGGTGTTAGAGCGAGAAGAACATTCGAAGCCCAAATTCCCATAGTCACTTTGAATCATTGATTTGAGCAGTGGGGTTATGGACCATCGATTCCATTGTGGATTTGGAGCTCCATGAGTTTAGAATTCTGGGGATTTGTGGAGAAGTGTTTTCGGATTTTGACGAAGCTGAAAGTCCGAAGCGCTCTAGGAGGTTTAGCCCGGGTCATAGTCAGGGTCACACGCGAAGGAGCTAGCGCCCGTTAGTGTGAGATTCAGAAAAGGGTGCCAAGAAAGAAGGACCATGGATAACCATCGATCTGATAAGGGAAAATCGACGGTGGGGAGTCATTGCGGGAAGCAGAGGAAAAATTAGCGAACGTACTAGTTCGCAACCCGCTATTCGCTAGTTTTGTTGATCTCGTCGGGACAGAGGATCAACGACCATGATTCAATCGAGGTTGGGTGAGTACTTTTCTGATTGAGGGGACTGAACTCTCCAATAAAGAGCGAGCACATTGGAATCCCACAATTACTTTGAACCGTTGATCGACGAGAAAATTGGTAACGATCAAATCATGACTGTGAAAACCCTGAGGGTGATAACAAGGTCTGTGTTTGATTGAGTTTGAGACCAGCAAGGTCCCCAGGAGCCGATCCAGCTCGAGAATATTTAATGATCCTTGACCGAGAGGTCGCACAGCCCTGAGGGAGAGTAGGGGGGTCTACATCAAGTGGTATCAGAGCCTGAAATTGTTTTGGGTAGCGAAAAAGAGCTCGAAGTTGTACTCTATGTGTGAGAAACAGTCAGCACAATGCCACCAAGGAGACGTGTGGAGCCTCCTATAGCCAATAACGTTGTAGAAAGAGAAATGAGAGAGCTTCGTGCAATATTAGAGGCGATGGAGGAAGCGCAGAGGAGGGAACCTGATGTTGGGGACATCAGTGATGCAGAAAGTGAAGAAGTTGAAGTTAAAGAAGATGCAGGGGAAAATTTTGTCGAGGAACGCTTGCTGAGAGCGAGTGGTTGTTAAATTGGGAGCTAGATAAAAGATAGACATCCCAATGTATGAAGGCAACTTAGATACTAAAGAATTGTTGGATTGGATAAGATCCATGGACAAATATTTCAACTATGAAGATGTTGATGAGGAGAAGAAGGTGAGACATGTTGTCACTAGGTTAAAAGGACATGCAACACTGTGGTGGGATGAACTACAGGATGAGAGGAGAAGCAAAGGAAAGCAAAAGATAAAGAATTGGGACAGAATGGTGGCCAAGCTGAAGGCTAAATTCATACCCAAAGATTATCAGATAAATATGTTCAGGAAGTTGAAGAACTTGAGACAGAAGGGTATGACAGTGAAAGAGTACACAGAGGAGTTCTACAAGCTAAATATTGGGACTAGACAATGAGAGAAGGATGAGGAAAAAATTGTCATGTATATAAATGGCATGAGGTATGAAATCCAAGATGAGATCAGCATGATGTCAGTGAGGACAGTAGAGGATGCTTATCATATTTCTCTGAAGGCAGAGGAGAAGTTGGCTAGGAAACAGAGTCAATGAAATAGAGGCAGAAGCCTACGCAAAGGCAAGGGATTTTCCCATGACAAGGCACAAAAGCCCAAAGACAAGACTGAGAAACCACATAGTCACTCAGAAAGAGGAGGAATTTCTCGGGGAAGACAAGGTGGTGGAATAAATTCTTCCAGAGGAAGAGGAAGAAGCAGAGGAGAGATAAGATGTTATGTCTGTGGAAAGACACGACACATGTCTTGGGAATGTATCGAGAAAAATAAAGAAGGAGGTGAAGCTCACATTTCAGAAGCTCAAAAGTTGAATGTTGAAGCAGAAGGAGCAGAAGATGGAAGATCCCTGATGTTGAAGAAGGTTCTCTTGAAACCAGAGCCAAAGGTTGAAAAGCCAGTCCAGAGGAACAGTTTGTTCAGGACATCTTGCAAGACTAAAGACAGAGTATCAAAGGTGATAATTGATAGTGGGAGCACTGATAATCTAGTATCCACAGAGATGGAAGAGAAATTGGAGCTGGAGACAGCTGCACATCTGAAGCCATATAAAGTCTCATGGTTGCAGAAAGGACAACATGTAATGGTCACTAAACAATGCCATATAGAGATGAGATTCTGTGTGATGTAATTCCCATGGATGTATGTCATGTTTTGTTGGGAAGACCATGGCACTTTGACAGGAATGTCATTCATGATGGGAGAAAAAATACTTACACCTTGGAGAAGAATGGTAGGACACACATGTTGCTTCCAATATAGGAGAAGAAAGTAAAAGAAGAATCCAACACAAGAATATGTCTCATAAGTGGGAAGGAACTCCTGAGTGAAGTCAAAAGGGAACAGGAGATGCAGTTTGTTGTGGTGAGGAAACCCAGAGTTGTTGTTACAAGTACTTCTATGGATGTTTTACCTGAAGAAATTCAGGAACTGTTGGAGAATTTTGTTGACATAGTTGTGGATGAGTTTCCTAACTCATTTCCACCCATCAGAAGAATCATCCATCCTATTGATTTGATACCAGGAGAAAGTCTGTCGAACAAAGAAACATACAGATTGACACCTCAAGAGAATGAGGAGGTAAAGAACCAAGTCTAGGAATTATTAGACAAGGGTTTGGTCAGATAAAGCTTGATTCCATGCGTAGTACCAACTATGTTGAGTCCAAAGAAGGATGGAGGATGGAGAATGTGTACAGACTCGAGAGCCATAAACAAGATCACCATTAGGTATAAATTTCCTTTGCCTAGGATGGATGACTTAATGGATTGCTTAAGTGGAGCAATTTTGTTTTCAAAGATAGATTTGAAAAGTGGATATCACCAGATAAGAATGAGAGAAGTTGATGAGTGGAAAACGTCCTTTAAGAAAAATGAAGGGTTGTATGAGTGGCTTGTTATTGCATTTGGCTTAACGAATGTCCCAAGTATTTTTATGAGACTGATGAATGAAGTATTGAAGGATTTCATTGGTAAATTTGTGATTGGATATCTGGATGATATATTGGTATTCAGTAGAACTAAAGAAGAGCATTTGAGACATATGACATTAGTGATGAGAAGACTACAGCAGAAGAAGTTGTTGATAAATCTAAAGAAGTCTTCTTTCATGAAGACAAAACTCATTTACTTGGGTTTTGTGATCTCTTCAAATGAACTGAAGATGGATCCAGAGAAGGTGAAAGAAATCAAAGAATGGCCATCACCAAGAAGTATGTTTGAAGTGAGAAGCTTCCATGGATTAGCGAGTTTCTATCGGAAGTTCATCAGGAATTTCAGCGAAATTTGTGCACCAATGATGGATACGGTGAAGAAGAGGCACAAGTATTTTAAGTGGACAGAAGAAGCTGAGAAAAGATTCAATATATTGAAGGAGAAGATAACAAAACAACCAATTTTGGTCTTGTCAATTTTTGAGAAAACATTTCAAGTGAGATGTGATGTGAGTGGAGTTGCAATTGGAGCGGTCTTGAGCCAAGATAATAGGCTTGTTGTATATTTCAGTGAGAAGTTGAATGAAACTAAGAAGAAGTACTCCACATATGATAAGGAATTTTACGCAATAATTCAAGCCTTGAAGAAATAGAGGCACTATCTTGTACCAAAGGAATTTGTTTTGTAAAGCGATAATCGGGCTTTACAATTCATAACTAGACAGGGGAAGTTGAATCAGATACATGCTAAGTGGATAGAGCTTATGAAAAATTTTACTTTTTTCATTAAACATATTTATGGTAATGCTAACAAGGTTGTTGATGCATTGAGTAGGAGATCTCTGATTCTACATGAATTTCAAGTGAAGACCTTGTGGTTTGAACACCTTAAGGATATGTATCATGATGATCCAGATTTTAAAGAAGCATGTGAAAATCATGTGCCCAGAGATAGAAGCCAATGGACACAGTATATGATTCAAGATGGATTTTTGTTAAAGGGTTTTCACTTGTGCATACCAAGGTGCTCAATGAGAGAAAATATGTTGAAAGAAAAACACAGTGGAGGTTTGGTAGGACATTTCATCCATGACAAGACATTTGCACAGTTGAACAGTTCATACTATTGGCCAGGTATGAGAGCAGAGGTGAAGAAATTTGTAAACACATGTAAGATTTTCCAGTATGCAAAAGGAAAGAAACATAACACTGGATAGTATCAGCCATTGCCTATTCCAGATAGGCCTTGGGATGCAATAAGCATGGATTTTGTGTTGGGATTGTCAAGAACCCAAATGGGAATTGATTCCATATTTGTTTTAGTTGATAGATTCTCAAAGATGGCACACTTTATCCCATGCCAGAAGACAAATGATGCAACACACATTGCAAATTATTTTTTCAAAGAAGTTGTGAGACTTCATGGGTTTCCCAAGAGTATTGTCTCAAATAGGGACACTAAATTTGTTGGTCATTTCTGGAGAACATTATGGAAGAAGCTGGGGATAGAACTGTCTTTTAGTTCATCATATCAGCCTCAAACAGATGGACAGTCAAGCAGAGTTTGCATACAATGACTCAGTGAACAAAAGTACATGAAAGAGTCCATTCCAGATTGTGTACGGAATGAAGCCAAGAGGATTGTCAGAATTGAGAGATCTGGAGCAGAGTAAATTCAGAAGCACTGGAGAAGAAGATTTCTCTGCAAAAATGCAAAAGCTTCATAATCAAATCAAGGGGCAGCTGCAGAACATAAATGCATAATTGATCAGCATAGGAGATAATTTCAGTTTGAAGTGGGAGATAAAGTCTTAGCACACCTAAGAAAGGAAAGGTTCCCAATTGGGACATACAACAAGTTGAAGCTGAAAAAGATAGGACCATGCAAGATCCTAAAGAAAATTGGTGCCAATGCTTATGAGATAGAGCTGCCAAAGAGCATGGGCATATCACACATATTCAATGTTTCATACATGTATCCTTACAGGGAAGACGACGCGAAATAATCAGAAGATGAGAAAGAGATTCAGTGGGATAAGCAAATGATTGTGGAAGAAAATCCACAGATGGGGAAGATCATTGATCAGAGGATTGGCAAGAAGACCAGGAGAAAGAAATACCTTGAGTATTTGGTAAAGTGGAAGGGACACCTAGTAGAAGATGCCAATTGGGTAAATGAAGTTGATATGCGGAAGCATGGAAAGTCATTGCAGGAGCTCATGGATAGGAGTCCATGAATTTCTATCCAGGGGAGTATGGTGCGGGAGCATCATCAACAAGCACATGTGGAGAGACAACTCAGTGCCTTAGCGCACCTTTGAATCAATTCGGAATCTTAAACGTTGTTGTTTCCTACAAATATTTTTCTTGAACTAATTGAATATTGAAGAAGATCAAAACACTTGGGAGCGAATGATCATGAGTCATCTGGGAGTTTCTCTCCTAGACTAATGGAACTTAAGTAGTGGTTAGTTTTTTTCTTGAGCATAGAGGTAGTCGGAGGGAACCCTAAGAGCCCTCTGGGATAAGTAGGAATATTGTACGCCCAAATAAGGTTGTTGAACATGGAGGATAGTGGAAATTTATTAGGAGATAGCTAAATTTTAATTGTTTCTTTTCATAGATGTAGCCGTTTTTACATTGAATGAAAATAATAGAGGAAAATTGATCCAAATGTGTGTGGGGTTGTTGTTGCTAAACTTTTCCCTGTTATTTTTTTTTCCATGAATGAATGAGTTATGTTATTGAACATATGATACTGTGAAGTATTGGAATAAGTTTCAAATTGTTTCTCTTCGTTGATTTCATGCAAGGTGTGCATATAGTCTGCAAGGAGTGAGTTGACGGAGTCTATTTCGAATCAGAAGCTCAGAAGAGATAGCGTGAAACTTCCATTTGCAAGAAGTGCAAAGGGACTGATGCAAGGTGTGCATAGTCACTTGCAAGAAGTTAAGTCTTGCGGAAGAATCTGTTACAAGGAGTGCACATATTCAAAGTTCGACTAAGTGTCGAAGTAACCCTCTAAGGAGTTAAAGGGTTTGAGAAATAAAGCTCAAGAGAGATAGCAGGAGAAATCTTCAAAGGGAGTGAAGCTCTGAAGGTTTCACGAGTTATCGGTCAAGATCCATCCAGGAGGGAGCGGGACCGTTCCAGATCGTTGGATCTGGGCAAAGAGCATGAATTTTAAGTCTCTGTGTGCACATAGGAGCGATAATTTTTCGAAGTCTCAAAAGAGGTTAGGGACCGTCCATCATCCATAGGGACAGGTGGCGTAAGATCCACAACTCCGGAGCGCGAGCACTTCGGAAGTTTTGTGGAGAAGGAGAGAGAGAAATCATCGAAGAGTCGAAGGCCGAAATAGATCCAGGTCATTGGTTGCCAGGAGATACGTGTCAGCAGATCTCATACTTCGGCGAAAGTCACTTCGGAAGGTTCCAGTTGTGGAGTGTCACAAAATACTGAAGTCCCGAAGGCCGAAAGAGATATCAACCGTCCCTTTGGGGGAGACACGTGGAGGGCGGACATTACTTCGGTTAGTTCAATGCTCTGGACGTGTAAGGTGTTAGAGCAGGCAGAACGGTCAAAGCCCAAACTTCCAGAGTCACTTCAAATCATTGATTTGAGCGGGGGGGTTATGGACTGTCGATTACATTGTGGATTCGACGCTTCGTGAGTTTAGAAATCTGGGGATTTGTGGAGAAGTGTTTCTGTATTTTGCCGAAGCTGAAAGTCCGAAGTGCTCTAGGAGGTTTAGCCCGGGTCATAGCCAGGTTCACACGCGAAGAAGGAGCTAGCGCACATTAGTGTGATATTTGGAAAAGGGTGCCAAGAAAGAAGGATAGCGGATAACCGTTGATTTGAGAAGGGAAAATCGACGATGGGGAGTCATTGCGGGAAACAGAGGAAAAATTAGCGAACGTGCTAGTTCACAACCCACTATTCACTGTTGTCGTTGATCTCGTCAGGACAGGGGATCAACGACCACGATTCAATTGAGGATGGATGATCACTTTTCTGATTGCAGGGATTGAACTCTCCAATAAAGAGAGAGCACATTGGCAGCCCACAATTACTATGAATCGTTGATCAACGGGAAAATCGATAATGATCAAATTGTGATAGCAGGGCCTGTGTTTGATTGAGTTTGATACCAACAAGGTCCCGAAGAGTTGATCCAGCTCAAGAATATTTAACAATCCTTGACCGGGAGGTCATGCATCCTCGAGGGAGAGTAGGGGGGTCTGCATCAGTATACTACTACTACCTGAGTGCATTGTGAACCCTCATTGGGTACATATGCTCTTCCCTCATCTCGATCCAAGTGATTGATCAACGCCTCTGACATCCTCTAGAAGGATCTCATCATACCTACCACATTTCCCACAACAAAATGTTCCTGCTCAGTAGTTTGCTCATCTCCCTGAGGGTTAGATCCCTCTAGCGTGGATACTCTCGGAGAAGGCATACCTCTTCATATCATACCACAACATCTATTTCCCCTACATCCTCTAACCATGATTACCTGCACCAAAAATTTCAAAATTTATCAGTGATACATCTTTAATCATTTTTATTTAACACGGTGGAAGTTGTAATGGGTCCCTTGTCGCAGGGTTGAACCCGATATGATACCATATGTAAAAACCCTTACAAATTAAAATTAAGTAGTATGGGAAAGCAATGAAATTAGCGTTTTATTTATTTATTTATTATAAAGGTATAACCAAAAATCACGCAGCTAGTTGACACAAAACTAAAATTCACTGAAAAACATAACAAGCTTGTATACACTTCACTACACTAATCAAATGTTGTGAAATTGAAATAATTGTAAATTCATTCGAGTACACTATTTCAGTTACACATTTGTGCATCAATCTAATTAACAACATATGTAATCACTATACACATGTAAAAATAAATTCTCATGCGCCGCTTAACAATTATCAATGTATACCCTATAACTTGTCCTAACGAGTAACACTTTATCAATGTAACATCCTACAACTTTCCCTACAAGTAAGAATATATAGTTTTTTAAATCCAAGATAACTTACGCAATATTTACATATGTTCCAATCATAAATCTTCTAATTCTATTAGTAAGGTAGTTTCGCAAATTAAAACTTTCGTCAACTACTTGGTAATTATTCATCTAATCAAAAGAATATGTCTAGGAAACAAAAGGGCGTTCAATGTTACTATTATATCCTCCTATGGGTTAGGCCACTTTCACAAAAGTTTCATGTCAAGAACGAAAGAAATTAGATTTCAATATGATCATTTTCACAGTCATTAATACAAAATCATTACCACCATCAATCCAATACTCACTACCTTTAAGTGATTATGATTAAATATATTATTTAATAACTAAAACTTATTTACATAGCATCATTATTACAATCATAGCCATTAACATAATCCAATCACTGTAATCGTATCTTCAGGGGATTAATAATTTAACTTCTTAATACCATTATTATCCCCGCAATAGTATACAAGAAACTCTACTATAATCAACTCGTTAGTATGTCCATTATCAAGAATGTTAACACTTAGTGATTATTACGCATAAGCTATATGATGATTTTTAGTGAACTTTTCCTGCGAATATTGACATTTTCAACAATCGTTAATAACATTTATTTTTTTATAATCCTATTATTAACGCTTATTCCTGATTATGAATAAGACATGTATTGAAATTTGTTATTTTACGAATACATATAATTACTTAAATATGTATGTAAGATAGGATGGTCTCATCATCCCTATATAAATAGTAAGGTTACTCCTGTCGACCAGGCCACTAAATTAAGAGGCCAAGTCATAATACGCTTAACAACTACAACCGTCACTTAACACCAATTCTAATATCAAAGAGATAATCACGATTGACAATAAACTTAAGTTCAATGTCACCCAAGTCAAGGTATTTTCCCAAAGTAGTAGCCTCTTCAAGCTTAATATAATCAGGGCCTTTCGTTGATTTATATCAAGTGAAATTTTATAAACACTACAACTTTATGTTTAATAGATATATAGATATCGGGCTTAACATGGATTTACATTAGGTATAATTATGGTCGTTTCTTGATAGGAATGTCACATCAGAGCATCTATCTAGAAGAAAATAAATAATTATTAACTAAGCATTCTTTGAACGATCTATCAATAAATTTAAGGTTAAAATATATCGTCTATCCCAATGTTCAAAAGAAAGGATCAACAAGAAATAAAACATCCAAGGCTGCAGAACACTACTTCTATATGACTAACTGAAGATGTAAATTCTATTGCCTATAATTTTGTAATGGGGCCACAAGGCCCCCTCTTTTGTTTTAAGATCGGGCATGCAAAAAATATCTAGACGGAAATCCCAAACTTCAATCGAGTGAATCGGAATTAAATGCTAAAGAAATTTCTAAAACTTCGATGGCAATGCCCTTTCAATGCCAAATCATTCTATCTAGTGCACATTGAATTTGATATGATAATAGTAGACTAGAAAAAGGCAGAGACTGACCCCAATAATGAATTAAAAGAATCAACCTTGATAAGAAAATCTAATGAAGAAAACGATTAAAAATCCCAAGAAACATAACCCTAGTGAAGGAACAAAAATATAGAAATCTAGGGAAATCCTTTGTTCCGACTATCTCCATGCCAGTACGATTATGTCGGACCCGACTTCCCTGGTTAGTCGAACAGTGGCGTCCTCTATCTTAATCAGGTCGAGAGAATTCACGCCATCACTCGTAAACCTCTTGACACCAATGGCGTCAAAGGGGCAATGTGACCACTGGAGTTGATCGCGACCTTGGAACTCCATGACGTTGGGATCTGTACATACCTATGCCTCAAAGTTCATCGACACCAGAGCCCAAATGGTCACGATGTGAGACTATCGTCCCTCCTTTATGAGATATTTCTCAATAACCACCGAGTTGAAGACACACAAAGGATCTCAGATGAAATTGCCAATCATAAGATTTATGGAAACAAGGATATTGTTGTCGATTAAGGTAGAATCAGGAAGAGCTCCTATTCAAAATGAAAAGTAATGGGGTTTTAATTTCGTAGACAGAAACCATTAGACATTCAAGCAAGATCTGAATTCAAGCTCAAGGGTGTAAAAGATACGAACTGATTGATTGTTTCGTTTATACACTCAAGAATAACATTCACCAATTTCAACAGGTTGTAACAATCTTGTCGTTTCCTAACAATTAACTATGTTACTTGCATGAGAGTAATGCTATATTATTATAGAATCTAAAGTTTTATTCGATGTTTTGAACATTTTTCTCATCGATTTAATACCAATTTTATACACCAGAAACATCTATACATTATGGATTGCTCAAATAATAATCATTAGTTCTATAACAACCTCAAATATAATTTTTTGATCATTCGCTATGAAATTTCTGAATATACAATCATAACAAATTTCTGAAATATTCATGTTCTGGAATAATTCCAAAGATTATACATGAACACATTTTTCAATATACGATATCCATTTAAATATCCTTAAAATGTTGAAACCTTAAAATACCGTGACCAACATGTGGAAATTGTTGGAGTTAATATTCAACCTCGAACTTCCGCAAAGTCCCTTCTTCCACCTACGAATCCCAAGACTTCACTGGTACCTCCTAGCCAATGCTAGGGGTACTTTTCTTCCCCCTTAGCCTCCCGAGCCGAAAAGGGGCCACACACAAGAAACTAGAACAATAGCTTCCAAGCTTTCCTTGCAAGGAAGAACTTCCACTCTTTTCACAAGCTTGGTATCCCAACTCTTATAAGTAAAACACAGTCAAACCAAATTTTGACAGCATAACAGTACAATCCAAAGTCCACCCCTTTCCCCTCTTTTCCATTTGTTTTATAGAAAAATTCCTAAATGACACATGTCCACATGCAAAAATAATTAAGTTTTTAATTATTTTATTAGTGATTATTTTTACACACACTTGTCACACTCTCTCCAAGTTGCACAAGTAATTCCCCTTTTTATTTTTAATTAAAAAGTCATTTTCCCTCACATTCCCCAATGTGTTTATATTTTTGTTCTTAGTTTCCCCTTAGTTCCCCAAATTCTCATTTAATGAGTGTCCCCTAACTAGATCTTAGTTTGAGTTGGATTAGGAGTCTTTTTTTAGTTAGGATTTGAGGTAGTTTGACTCAAGATATCATTCTATGTCTACACATATTCTCTCATGTTTTAATTTCTTTCTATTTTAAATATCTATTTTATTATTTTCATGCACACATGTGCATTTTACCCAACCTTTAAATTTTTATTCCCCTTTTTCCTAGAGTTTGATTTATTATCAATTCTCTTTAATTTATTTAATATTTTTATTTAGTCCCTCAATTAAACTTAGACTTAGACTTAGTCTTAGGCTCAGACTCTTGTTAGGCTTATAAGTTTATAATTTACTGAATAATTAATATTTTATTCTGACAATGTCTAAACATTTCATTGTTTTCTAGGCCACCTAGATTTATTGACTCATGTTTAATTATGCTACATTCCCTTCAAGACGCACCTTCGTGCTCCAAGGGTGTCACTCGCCTTTGACCAGTTTTGGAAGTTTGTCCGACATTTGGAGACAACACTCTACTCGCTCAACCATGTGAGAGACTAAGGGCTTCTAAGGAATAAGGATTCTACCTTATTGTGTGCCCCTTAGATTTCATTGTGAGCGATTGTCTCAATCTTCCCTCACGACATCCTGTACCTCTCAGACTAGTTAATCGTTAACCTACAGTTCAGGTCATGGTGGGAGTGCTAGTAGGATGTGACAGGGACGCTACCACACATCTCCCTCAAATGCCTGGTTTTTGTTAAATTTAGAGTTGATATTAAGTTCTTTTCAAATTACTAGATAATAATAGCATAATCAGGATCACTGAAAGAAACATAATCACAAGGTACACAACATTTATCCTGAGCAACCCTCATGGGGGAGAAAACCCAGCAAAAAATTCCTTAATATAGATTGTCAATACAATGCCAAGATAATAAACCAAACACTAGAGAATATCCAACACTAAGCAATGTGCCTCTTTCTCCTTCTTCCGGCAACTGCACTTCCTTCAAACTTGTGCACTAGATGAGTGACTTGAGTGAGTGAACAAATGAGGAACACTCCTCACTTATTTATACTAGATGGCAGGCGCTAGGGAGGTGTCTCTTCATCAAGCAAAGTCGACCTCTTCACTTAGTGGTTATAACCACTTTAATTAGGCCCAGGGGTCGACTTCTTAATTAGCATGATATAATTAGGGTTTGACCAATCCACAAAAGGGGATTTGGTCATACATAAGCTCTGACATGATCAATCCACAAAAAGGGATTGATATATAAGTAAATGACTCAATAATAAATAGAATATTCTTTGCAGTTACAATATTTCAACACACCCCCTTAACAAGAAGGGTAATCTACTGACACAACTCAATACAACATCATCAAGAAAGAGAGAGAGAGAGAGAGAGAGAAACAACATCAACAACATTTGGAACATTGACTGGCACAACTATAAATCATCGGAAGTTTTTATCATCATCATCATTCAACAACATGGAGTTGGAGTAGCATCATCATCCTCATCAGCATGAGGTTAAAGTAACATCATCTTCATCTTTAGCATGAGGCTAAAGTAATATCATCAACATATTTAGCACGAGGCTAAAGCATCATCATCAACATATTTAGCATGAGGCTAAAGTAACATCATCAACATCTTCAGCATGAAAGCTTAAATAACAACATCATCATCTTCAACATGAAAGCTAAAATATCATCATCAACATCTTTAGCATGAAGCTAAAGTATCAACAACACGAGGTTGGGGCAACATCATTACAACGTCATCATAGCTCGAGGCTGGAGCATCATCATCACAACATCATCGCAGCATGAGGCTGGAACAACATCAACATCAGCACTAGGTTGAAAATCATCAGCACGAGGTTGGAACACCATCAACATCAGCACAAGGCTGGAACAAAATCAACATCATATGCAACAGAATGAGGCAGGTGCAACAACATTTTTTGGTACTCTGACAGCCCCTAAGAAGTTGCCCATGAATCATAAGATTCCCTAGGATATAAAATCCTAATGGAGCTACCACATGGTGCTCTGACAAATCGTCCTTACTAGACCTTCGGGATCTGCCCAGGAATCATAAGATTCCCTAGGATTATAAAAATTCTAACAGAGATACCACCACTGACCTTAGCTAGAATATATATGCACAGGTACTCAGACAGACTGTCCTTATCGGACCTTCGAGATCTGTCCAGGGATGATCAGTCCCCCAGGACATAAAATCCTAACTGAGCTACCCACTATTGGTCAGGATACCATAGTATCATCAACATCACTCCCCCTTTCGAGGGAGGTCCTTTCGGACTATACCAAGTGTTGGGTATGTGTTATATTCTTTCTACCTCGAGAAGCGTGTCACATATTTATGTTGTTTTTCGACACATGGTTTCTTTGTCGATGGTTTTTTATTTTTGGTTAAGGAATTAGGGTTGTTGACTAATACAGGTCATTGGGTTAGGGTTTTGGATGTCGTTGGCTCCTATATGTATATTGTATTGTAAACAATGTAACACAATGAATGAAAATATAGAATATGTTAGTTTTCCTGGTTTGGGTTTCCAGGGGAAAAATCTTTGTGTAATGTTTGTATTTACCATTGTATCTTTTATTTTCTTTTACTGAAAATTTGTTTGCATTAAATATTGTACAAGGTTAAAATCTACACCAAGCTTGTCTTGAAAGTGATCAAACTTTATATGAGACAGAGGCTTGGTCAACACATATGCAACCTACTTATATGTGCCAACATATTGGAGCTTTATGGCTCCTCTATGCACCATATCACGAATGTAATGATACGGGATTTCTATGTGCTTCGACTTGTCATGGAACACAGGGTTCTATGTCATCTTTATGCATCTTTGGTTATCACATAGAATCATGGTTGCTTCCATCTCTAGATCAAATAGACCTGTCAACAACTTTCGTAGCCATATGGCTTCACAACTGGTGAACATGCAGCAATGTATTCTGCTTCTGTTGTGCTGAGAGCAATACTAGATTTCTTCCTACTCTGCCATGAAGTCATGGTTGACCCCAGACTGAAACAACATATTGAAGTGCTCTTTCTGTCAGAAACACTTCTAGCCCAATCTGAATCGGTATAACTAATCAGTCTGAAATCATGATCTCCATTATAACAGAGACCAAATTCCAATGTACCCTTAAGGTATCTCATCACATGTTTTGCAACAACAAGGTGAACATGTCTGGGCTCTACCAGATATTGACTCAAGGTGTTCACAAAAAAACATATATCTGGCCTAGCATTCGTTAGATACATCAACGATCCAATGATCTATCTATACAATGTAGCATCAACCAATTCTAACGTAGTATCAACCAGGAGTTTCAACTTTGTTTCCATGGGTGTGTTCATGGATTTACACTCCAACATATCAAACCTCTTCAGTATTTTAACTGCATACTTCCCTTGGTTAAGGAAGATCTTTTATGGGCTCTGCCAAAACTCAAGACCTAAGAAATAATGCATTAGGTCTTTCATCAAATTTTGTAGCAAGCTTCTT
>JZKD02S1882291.1:12137-31066 GCA_000966675.3 Picea glauca | reverse complement strand
CTGTCTTCGACCCTCATGTTGGTAGCCATTCTTTCTTGTAGAAGAAACCCTAGCCCTCTGGGCTATAGAAATAATAAAAAAATCAAATTACTTGGATCTGAAAACTAAACTCACCAAAAGATGCGTTGAACTGAGGCGAGTATCCTGGTGTGTTTAGATTTCAGAAAATCCAACTTTTACCCCTCCAAACTTGATCTGCAGATTTATGGACTAGTGCTTCTGGTTTTCTGGTACTTCTGGTTTTCTAGTACTTCTAGTACACTGGTACTTCTGGTTTTCTGGTACTTTGTGAAAACTAGGGTTTCACTTTCCGGAAGATCTAGCCACGGAAAAAATGCGCCGAGGATGCCAAAATGTTCCTTGAGGTAGGGCGCACCTTTCTAGATGGATTTGAGGCTGAAAACCTTCTTTAATAAAAAAAACCCTAATTTTCGTGTACGACAACAGTGACGTTTTTCTTTTTCCTGTGAAAGATGCTCTCTTCAGCTTAGCTCTGATACCATGTTAAAGTTTCTGCTATTGTTAGGTTACCTTTCTATTTACTAGATAACAATAGCATAGATAAGATCACTGAGAGAAACACAATCACACAAGAGTACACAAGCATTTATCTTGGGAAACCCTCAAGGGGAAGAAAACCTAGCAAAACTTCCTTAATATAGATAGACAATACAATGCCAAGACAATGAACCAAGCAACACAGAAATTTCTCTCCCAAGGATGCGCCTCTCTCTCTCTCTTCCTTCTTCCGGCAACTAGTAACTGCAGCTTCCTTCAATACCTGCGCACTAGATGAGTGAGTTGAGTGTGTGTGTAAATGAGGCGATGGCCTCTCTTATTTATACAATTCAGGCACGTGTGGAAGTGTCTCTTCACTGGTAGGTCCGACTTCTTCTTCTGGGTGGTTATAACCACCTTTAATATATTATGGGGCCTCTTTAATATATTATGGGCCGAATTCTTATTTAGCCTATTACAATTAGGGTTTGACCAATCCGCAAAAGGGGATTTGGTCATTTACAATACCCGACATGATCAATCCACAAAAGGGGATTGATCTAATCAATAATAAATATATTTTATCTTTATCCACAAAAGGGGATAAGAATATTCTTTGTAGTTACACAATATTTCAACATAATATAATCTCTCTGGGTGCAACCACATGTTCAACTCATGGTTTCTAAAATGTTACAATTTTACGCTTGAAAAAAGAGGGTGTCATTGATAGTGCCTCTTTTCATTTCGGGGGTTGGTCTTAAGATTTTAGTTCCAAGGGTACTTGTTGTCAAGGCCACGATTTCAAAAGACTTGCAATTTTATCCCTTAAAAAAAGGGGTGGTGCTATTGGGAGCACCACTTTTCGATATTGGGGTTGATTTTAAGGTTTTGATTGCAACAATATCCGTTGTCAGGACTAGAAGTTTCAAAGAAGTTGTAGTTTTTATCTCGAAAATAAAAATAAAAAAATGTTGATGTTCTTAGCACCACTTTTCGATTCAATGGTTGATTTTGAGGTTTTTGTCAACAACATTATCACGTTGTTAAGGCCATGGTTGCAAAATGTGGTAATTTCAACCCTAAAGAAAAAGGTGCTACCAGTGGCACCACTTTCAAAATAGGGGTTGATTTTGGTGTTTTTGACCAAAAAATATGGGTTTTAGGGCTATAGTTCCCGTTTTGAGGTCACGGTTCTTATCAAGTTAATAATTGTGTTAGTTTCTTTTTCACTCCTGCTATCTACTTTGGGTGTACTCTTAAGTGCAATTAACCTGTTGTTGTGGTTATTTGTTGAACATTAACAAAATAATCATATCTACCTCTTCTCCATCAATGTAGTTTGCACTAATGGCAAATCCAATCTTCAATTCCCTAGTAACTCTCAGCTCTACATATGTATTTACCTATCCTGGTGGGTATGGGTTGTTAGCTTGTGGGGTTACTTCGAAAGTGTTTACACCGTGTTTGGGGGTGCTTCATGAGATTTGTGATAAATTGTGTATGATTAGCCCCTAGATGGTTCAAAATGGATTTGCACATTGGAGATGGCTTACTCAATGGTTGCTTGACCTCAATTGGATGTTTGTATGGCATTCATCCTTAGTGCATTGGAGATCTTTGGACAGCTTGGGACATTCTTTATGTTAGCCACATGTAGATTTGTTACATGATCGAAAGGATGCCCCACATTGGTGGAGGATCATCTCACATTCAAGAGGAGGTCATTGATCCCTAGATAGCAGAGGGCAACTTGGATGTTTGCATGGAGTCTTAGAGTTGACTTGAAAACACCTAGGTTGCAACAGTGTTCATGTAGGTGGAGTGAACCCAGTGGAGAAAATGGCTTAGAAGGAGCATTGGAGTCCTTGGAAGCTTTTAGGAGCGTTGGACACATCTCCTAGAGCACCCTTGCATTGGAGCCTTTCGTGTGTACAACATCATCTTGGAGCTTGACATGTGTACACTCTAAGTGTAGTGCTTTACATGTGTGAGGCCACTTGTGGCTTTGTTGGTTGCTTATAAGGGTTTAGGCACACACATGTATTGTTGGCCTCCCTTACCTCTCATACATATAGAGGAAGGATAGAGTTCTTTGATCACTCATTATCCCTTCATCATCTTGTGTTAGAGATGTGAAGAGAAGAGCACACCTCTCTCTCTCTCTCTCTCTCTCTCTCTCTCTCTCTCTCTGTGTGTGTGTGTGTGTGTGTGTGTACTTTATCTCTCTTGTCTTGGAGGTGGTAGAGTTTCTTGGAGCTTTTGGAGCATCTCAAATACTAGGGTTAGTGTTTCATCCCTTGGAGACATTGGAGTAAGAGTTTTGTGACTAAACCCTAGATTCTACTTGTTGAGGAATGGAGAAGAGGAGACATCTTGCCTAAGAAGACTTGTTAGTGTGATGTTTGTTGGAGCTCCTTGGTGTTGCATAAGGTTTTCTTGACTTTCTTAGATCGGATTTTGGAGAGATAAAGGATTGTACTAGCCTTGGGATGAGGCTATGGTGTGTACATGAACTTCATCTTTATATATATATATATATATATGAAGTTTTCAACTATCCAAAATTGTTTTATTGCATATTTGATTTTCAACTATCTTTATCTTCATGGTTTGGTAACGTACAACAATTGTATGTCTTGTTGATTTGACAAAAGTTAAGGTTGAAATTGTTTGAGGGTTTTAACATTAATCTTGGAGAAGTTAGGACAGATTTGCTACTATAATTTCCACTACCATAAAGTAATTTTCAGATCCATTTTATGCATGATAAGATTGCCCTAGAGGGCCAAAATTTGTTGGCACACATCAGTATCTTTTTTCTTGGATTTCCTTGTTAATTTGGGTTGTTAAGAGGTGAAATATTGTCCATTGTTTCCATTGTTTTATCATATTTCATAACATCCCTAAGGTTGAAAATTCATAGAGTTAAGAAGATGAAAACCTTTAGGAAAGAGGTGAAAATTTTGAAGTTGTGTTATTTGCCCTAGATGAGGAAGATTTCTACATGGGTGAGGATGGTCATGTACTTTCAATCCATGCTTACCAAATGATTTTCTATGAGGTTTTTCTATAAACCAAAATAGAATGGAGCATCCACCTTGATCTTTTTGACTTGTATCTTGATACGAAAGAGTTTGGTCGTCTCCTTTTCTTCCCACTCATGGAGTTTGCACATGCTCACCTCCTTATGCACTATAGTAGAAATAATTATTTTTCCTACATTTGAGTAGCTCTCCTTTTGGTTCCCCAAATCCATGCCTAGCATGGTCTTCTTCTTGGGTTACTCCTTTTTGTGATTCTTTTCACTTCTTTCCCTCCATGGTAACACCCTGTTGATTTCTTTGTTTGTAACTACTTGGTTTTACTTTCTTCTTGTGCATCTCAAAATATTGTGCTTGCATCGCATGCTTCACCAATGGTATTAGGATTAAAGAGCCTCCCTTGCCTCCTTAGATCACTATGTAGACCACCCAAGTACTTGATGACAACATCTAGGTTCTTAGGGGATATTCCCAATTTAATCATTGGTTTTAAAACTTGGTAGTGTCTTGTTACACTTTGCCCTTCAATCTACTGGCAGTAGTGCCAATGAATCCTCTAGTCCTCTTCATACCCAATAGGCTAAGACTATGACTTGATGAGATCTTTAAACACCCCCCACTCAGTTACTAGTGGATCACCCTCTAGTCCAAGTATCTTCGTATAGCTTTCCCACCAAGCTTGAGCATGGCCCTCTAGCTTTATTTGGGCAAATAATATCGTATGTTCTTCTCCTAGGTTGTGGAAACTAAAACATACTTCTAATTGCGTCAACCAATGGCTCAATTTCACAACATCAATCTCACCCTAACAGGGCTTGATGTCTACTTTGGCTTCCACTTTGAACAGACACTGAAAGGATGTGTTACATGAGGTTGGTTATCTTCTCTAGCTCTTCTTTATCTTCAAGTTTTTCGTTAGACCCAACATCCTCATTAGAATGAACATTCTTCGCAAAGGGTTTGAAGTTGCTCTTTAGAGCTGACATTAATATTGCCATACTACTAGAGACATCGGAGACTTCTGCTTCCAATTTTGCAAATCTCTCATCTAAGTCATCCTTTTGGATAATATTGTACTTGTCCACCATAGCTAGGGTTTGAGGTTGTTTTCCTCCCCTTTTTTATCTCGATCTCTGGACGATGCAACTATTCCATGGAAACCCCAAAGAAAACCTCTCTAATAACAATATGATCAATACATTGTTGTGGATATTCCACTAGAAAGCTCATCACAACATATATGAATATTATATTGCAAATACACTAAGATTATATTCAATTTTGTAGTGATTATTTATGATTAAGCTTTCAATATTAGAAGCAAATCGCTTTCATTATGAAAAATAACTAAGAGAATAAGAACAAAACTACAGTAGTTAAAAGCGCACACTATTAACACATTTAACACAAGATGTACCCTGGAGAAACGCGTTAGGGAAAAAACTCCCAAGAAATAAGAATTTTCCCTTGCTCCTTACTCTTTTATTATCAAATTTGTAGTACAAAATGCAAAGAAGATAATCACTCGCTATGGTGCAAATGGACATTATGGCCCGAATAGGCTACTACAAAATTGCCTACTTCCCTTTGCTTTGGTATCCCACTCCTTTTCTCTACTGACCTATGGAACAATAAATCAATTCAATAGGAATAGAGCCCCTTTCTTCCCTTACATCTCAGTTTTTAACATGTCCTAATACCTATTAGGGTTAGGGTCTTTGTCTTCCCCAATTACCAATTAGAGTTAGGATTTTGCACCCTCTAGAATCTTCTTGAAAGTCCACGCACGAATAGCTCTACATGTGTGAGTAATGGGCACTTGACGTGGCATCCACTTGGCACTGTAGCGGTCAAAGCATAAGTCTACTTTCTCGTACAAACTTTGTTTTCTATCTACAATAACTCGTTTCAAAACTATCAAAATGTACTACCACCTAGGGCCATCCAATACATCGTTGATGCCTTTTTCCAACCCAAAAGGTCTATTTTTGGGCCCCAAATAGACAATTTTTTTGTTTTTCTCTTGCACAATGGATTTTAGGATTGGTCCTAAAAATAGCCCCTACAAGTCCAGAGTGTTGATTCTTCACCCCAGAAAGCACCAAAAAGGATGACAAATTATATAGTTATCCATTTTGAATCAATACGCATAGTTCAAAATGTTTTCATCATTATTGTATTGATGCTCGTACCTAGACACACCCATACAACATACAAACTAGACACACCCAGGCAACATAGGTTTCACACTATCAATTGAGTTCAATGATGAGAAACTATAAACATATTAATAGAACAGACCTGTTTAATTCATACAATCCTTTTTCTGATGTTGTCTTAAAGTCAAGTCTTTACAACGTATTTTCACCCCAAAAACTAATACAACATCTAAACTGACCGAAACTTTTGGGTGCTGTAAACCACAGGCCTCTTGAATTTTCACAAAGCTGACGTGTGGGATTAGGGCCTCTCTTCTGCACAGGAACCACTGAATTAAATAAAATCTGAGCTTACCAACCCCATTCGAGATTTGGAATTCTCATTGAAAATTACATCTGCTGAGAAATGGAAGTGGCATTTAGGTGTACAAGACTTATTGAATTAACTCCTTCAGCAATGCACCTACATTGCATCTTCTCATCAGTATATGTTAATTGCATGAGAAATGGAGTACAATCCCTCCATGACACTCACGAAAGCTCCATAACTGTGATCAGTTGCAAACCATATATCCATTAAGGCCAGGTTCTTATACTGTTTGGCACCTCAGCTAAATCTCCTGGAATTGGTGACACAATAATAATGCTGGCACAGACACGACTGTGTGGCAGGTAAATCCCCACAGAGGGTAGCTTATATGTTATTCTAGTAAAGAAGTGACGATTGCAATCAAGCAAAAGAAGGCTTCCAAGATGATGCCCAAATAAAGAAAGTTCACTTAAGCAACAAAGGTACATAATAAGCATCGTGGCTTGGCATTTATCTCAGTTGTAAGAAATAAATTAGCTAATCAATATATATTACAGACAGGAATTATTATTTTGTTTGCTAATTCCACAGATCATAAATAATAATCTCTACAATTATTGCCAAATATGAGCACTCGTTAGAAAGATCTGTAATCCAGGCATCATATCTTTTTAGGATGCTCTTTATGGCACTAAAAATATTATTACAGCAAATAATTATTCAAGAAATTATCAACTACGCAGTTTTGAAGTCTTTATTCCCTGCAAATAATTAGAACCAGAATGCCTGTTCAGTTTCTTAAATTTCAGAGGCTAATTTTCCAAATAAAACTTATTCTACGCATGACGGAGAGGGCCCCATTAGACCAAATGCCTGTCAATTAGCCCAAAGCTTGCATCAAAATACTAAGAAGAAATTACTCTATCAAACCTTTAGTTTTTTGGCTTTTGAAACAAAGTCATCGTCATTATCATAAACAAGACTCCTCTTTTTAGTAGAATTTGTAAAATCTCTGGAATCGCCATTAACAGAACGTTTCTTTTCTGAGACTGGAGATTTGACTGGTGTTCCAGTCTTCTGTTGCTGCTGCTTTCTTTGCTTTCTTTCATATGCTTTCTTTGCCTTTTCGGGTGGCAATAGGCCATGCTCCATCATCCTGCATGTAGAATCAAATGATAAAACTGTAAATTTGTCCTTAAAAGAGACCAGTATATATACAACACACAGTAAACATATCGTAACGTAAGTCATAGAAACGTTGATGCCGTATAAAAACTGAAGTTGTTCCACAAACTTGATAGATACTTCCAACAGACTATACAAATCATATACAGTATGCAAAAAGAATTACTAACAAGCAGATAGAAGAAAGGGGCAAAATGAATCGAAGAAAAAACAACAAAAACCTATTATAAGGCTTAAGCGCAATGTAAGCAACTAAGTAACAGGACACGGCCCCTAGCAATGCTGTGTTCGTATCCCATGTGTCGAACACGGACACACTAGGACATGTGTCCTAAACATAGGACACGTGCCAAACATGTGTCGGACACATGCCCTAGCTGTGTCCTACCTGTTTGACTATAAAAAACAGTTTTCACTGCTATTTTCTCATTTTCAGTTGTATGGATAGTGTTCTTATGATCTCTCATTATGCAGGTGAAGGGTAAAATCGAGATTTGAAGGGATTCCAAGTGCTTTGTAAATGTTCTATTTTCTAAAAAAATGGATATTTATGTCTATATTTCATTTTTTGTAATTGTAATATTTTTAATACATATAATTTTTTTGAATATGTGTGTGTGTGTCCTGTTTTTGGCATCCACATGTCCCGTGTCAGACACTTATATTTCCATGTCCTTGGTGTCCTGTGACTTAGGTAAGCAAATATTACAAAAAAATTCCAAAAATATTACAAGAGAATCTGCAGCAAGGACAGCCACCAAAAGGAATTTGAAAATACAATAACAACTAAACGGTAGTGTACAATTGGTCACTACAACTTACATGGCACACAGATTGTAATGTCCCCCACCTCTTGATGAAGAGGTCTGGGAAGACTTAGTGGTCTAGGCATCCCCACTAGACCATAGTCTCATACAGCATGGGGAAAAGTCAACCAARCTAATGTTATATTTTGAAGTTGACTTARGAAAAAGGAAAAAGAGCAAAAAGTAACTCAATGAAGAATTAGAAWGCTGGAGGTTGAGTTAGGAGCTGAACCTAGGGGTTAAACTAACTCAACAAGGAAACAGAAGGGAAGTATAAAGGAAAGGCTAGGGCGCACCTTTCATTCATCTTGGATATTTGGTATTTGCTTGTTGAGCTCTTGAGCACACAGTTTTGAGGGTTTTGAGATTACAAACCCTAGAGAGCAACTCAGTGGTGAAAGATTCCACTCACTTGTTCCAAGCTTGGTCTCGGGGATGAAATACTCCACCCACACCATTCTACACTCATCACARGTTCCTTCATCGAWTYARGAGAGCAGCAGGGYCGTACTATTCARGGATTTCCAGCAGGGGCRCACCATTGCTTGAGGAGAAGTTCGATCCAGCTTATTGACRGAGCCTTGAGAGATTCTAGCATTTGGGTTTTGCTTGTAGGACCTTGCACATCAGTTTGGAGGTATTCTTGAAGAGTTACTACRGCCTGATTGTTATCTACGGGTTGGAACGGCTTTGAGGGAAGTAGGACGTCTTGGTGATTCAAAGATTCTCAGATCTAGGGAGTTCTACCTCAGATCTGATCTTGAAACTTCTCCTAGGGGTTTGTGGTTGCCCGATCTATCATCCTAGAGAGTTTCAAAAGTTTTGGAGGCTTCCTCCAACCAGGCCGAATTATTGGGCACTTCAGGGTTCCAGGAGGGTGCAAGATCTGATTAGGGTTTCAGCAGATTGAAGGAGAGAGACTTGGTATTTGAGCTTCATACTTCCAGGAGGGGTTTCCCTTGTCCCGATCTATCTTTTGGGAGAGTTTTGCATTGATTGGAGTTCTCCTTCAGCTGGGCCGAAACTTTGGTCCTCTTACCCATCCAGCAGAGCGTGCCAGCAGCCTAGGGAGGTTGGACATACCCTTGCTCTTATATTTGGGGTCTTCATCTCATATTCATCCTTTGGAGGCTTATTTTGTATTATCGAGAGCATTTTGTAGCAGCTCATATCTTCTATCTTGGAGCCATCTGATGTTATTCCAAATCATTCATATATTGTATCAGGTTCTTGCTATTTCATAATAAAAAGGTCAGATCTATGCTCCGTGGTTCCATATCTTGTGTATTGATGAGATCTTGTATTGTATTGCATCTATCTTGATAAATTGTGTTGAATAACTGAATATAACCCTAAGGCCGAAATATCAATGGCCAACCTGCAAACATAAACAGTCAAACAGTTAGTTCAACGATTAGCTAGTGTCCCCAAGCGAAAAATTGGCTCGGGAACATTACAATGGTATTAGAGCTCTGAACCTCCCGTCCTGTGAGGATTAGCACATGCAGAAGTTCAGTGGTATCTATATGGGCCGAAGGAAGAAACAGACCAGTGAGACAAAAGCCGAGATGGATGGTTTAGGTGATGACAATGAGCCACAAGGCTTGGCAATCTTAGCACAAGATTTCCATAAGTCCTTAGTTCAGACAGAGAGTACATTGGTCCGCCACTTACAAGAGAATCAGGAGACAAATCGTAGGGGCCAGGCCGAAATATCAAAGACCTTGAGAAAGGTAGATGAGAACCTGAGGAAGGTGGATGAGAACCAGACAAGGATAGTCGATCTGTTGTTACAGATGACTCACAAGGGAAAAGGTCCAGAGATGTATGACAACAGGGAGACGGGTGGATCTCATGGAGGAAACAGGTATAATCTAGAGCATATTCCCTATCATCAGTCTGAGGGAAGCAATGGAGGGAGCGCACCACATGGATAGATAGGTAGCAGGACTACTCCTAGACCATACCTGCCCACGTTCACAGATGAACATGCACAGCATGAACTCGTGGATGACTTTGTTGAGCAGATGGCACAGTGTACCAGGGAGTACAACGATTTGAGTATGACAATTCAGAGGCAAATGACCCTAGACCAATACTGTCAACTCAAATTCAGAAATAAACCTAGGTCGAACCACAGGAGAAACTATGAGTTTGAGCGCAGGGCTGGGAAGATGGAGATTCCCTATTTTGATGGTACGGCCAAGATGACTACACAAGCATGGGTACAGAAATTGGACACTTATCTACAGCTTAACCCCATGAGGGAGATGGAGGCCATCAAGTTTGCCACCATGTACTTGGATGGCAAGGCTCATGATTGGTGGTACCATGGATTGACCACACTAGGCCACAATCAGATAGTGGCATACACAGAATTTACTCAGAGACTCATTGACAGGTTTGACTAGGGGGATCCTGAGTTACATTTCTGAGAGCTCACACAACTTAGACGGACAGGAGCACCAGAGGTGTACATTGAGGAATTCCATAGACTAGCAGTCATGGTACAGGATGTGTCACAGACCAGGCTCATGATGCTCTTCACTGAGGGGTTGATGGAACCCTTGAAGGGTTGGGTAAAGGCTTTTAAGCCTACCAACCTACAGGATATTATTTGGAGGACGAGAGGCCTAGGACCAGCTGCAAAACCGAAGTTTGTGCCTAGACCACCCCTTAACACCGGAGGTAGAGACCAAAGACCTCCATTAAAACCCAAGAGGGCGAGACCCAAGGGGGTTTGACAAGGGAAGAGGCGGGATGGACGAGAACACCAAAAGAGAATTGAGGAGGAAGCAAATGTGATACACTTGCAAAGAACCATGGAACCCATCCCACAAATGCATGGGCCGTGACCAAGTCCACTACATAGAGGTGACTTCAGACAATGAAGAGGAGGATTTCAGCCACATCCAGAACATGGAGGCAGACACCACCGAAACTGCAGATGAGAAGGCTACAGGTCATGACAATACGACAAAAGAGAAGGCTACCTTGGCATCCATCAGTGGGGTGCCCAAATACAACACCTTCAGGATGAGAGGAGTCTTGCAAGGGAAAAAAGTGTCAATATTGATTGATGGGGGAGTCTCTCACAACTTCATTGACTCAGCATTGCTACAAAGGAGGCATATACCCACGGTTGAATTTGAAGGGTTCAAGGTGGAGATAGCAAGTGGAAGCACCATGCCTTATAACAGGTACATTCTAGGCATAAAGCTTACTTTGGGTAGGCATGATTTGGTACAGGTTGTTTATGTGATGGACCTTTCGGACACAAACATAATTCTTGGAGTACAGTGGCTCAATACGTTGGGGCCTATCACCACCAACTACAAGACCATGGAGATGTCTTTCACAGAGGAGGGTGGACGAAAGCTAGTTCTCCAAGGCATGATAGGTAACTCAGCCAAGGTAGTTACGACCAAGAGGATGGAGGCCATTTTCAGGAGAGAAGAGATAGTGTATGCAGCTGAGTGCAAGATTTCGGCACGTGTGGACAAACAAGGCAAGGTTCACTACACACCAGAGATTCAGGAGATCACTGACAAACATAGTAAAGTGTTTGGACCTATTCCACCAGAGATCCCACCAGACAGGGGGTTTGAGCATATCATTGAGTTGGAGGAAGGAGCAAAACCAGTCATCACCACACCTTACAGACATCCAAAGAAGTACAAAGATGAGATAGAGAAGGCAAACAAAGAACTCTTGGATATGGGGCACATCAGGCCGAGTTCCAGCCCTTTTGCTTCTTCAGTAGTGTTGGTCAAGAAGAAGGATGGAACCATGCGCATGTGCATTGACTTCCAGGCATTAAATAAGAAAACAATCAAAAACATGTATCATATACCAAAGATTGATGAGTTGTTGGACGAGTTGCATGGGGTTGTCTATTTCACCAAAATTGACCTGCGCTCTGGGTACCATCAAATCAAAATGAGGGAAGAGGACATCCCAAAAACTGCTTTCAGGTGTCACTACTGCCACTATGAGTTTTTAGTGATGCCATTTGGTTTAACCAATGCCCCAGCCACGTTCCAGTCATGTATGAACCATGTCTTCAACAAACAGTTGAGGAAGCATCTCCTTGTATTCTTTGATGACTTGTTGATCTATAGCAAGACATGGGAGGAACACCTTCAGCATGTGGGCCAGATTCTGACTATCATGGGGAATCAGTCATTGTATGCTAAGGAATCCAAATGTGAGTTTGGAATGACGGAGGTCCTTTACTTGGGACACATTATCGGAGTTAAAGGAATACAAGTACATCAGGAGAAGATTCAGGCCATAGTTGAATGGCCAACACCTAAAACCCTTAAAGAGTTGAGGGGATTTCTGGGCATTTGCAGCTACTATAGGAAGTTCGTCAAAGGGTTCTCCCAGCTTTGTGCACCCTTGACCGACCTAACAAAGAAAGGGGCTTTCAAATGGAGTGAAGAAGCCCAAGCCACGTTCGACAGAATGAAGGTCATGAGCACATGTCTGGTGTTGGCCTTACCAGATTTCGGCCAACCTTTCATCTTGGAGTGTGATGCCTCCGGAGAAGGCATTGGGGCCGCACTGATGCAGAATAGGCACCGTCTTGCCTATGAGAGTCGAAAACTCAAGGGTCCTGAGTTACTTTACACCATCTATGACAAAGAGATGATGGCCATCATGCACGCTTTGGCAAAATACACGCAATACTTGGTCGGTGCTAGATTTGTAGTGAGATCAGATCACAACAGCCTCAAGTACTTCTTGAAACAGAAGGACTTGAATGAAAGACAGCAGAAGTGGGTCAGCAGGATACAGGCCTATGACTTTGACATTGAATTCATCAAAGGGAAAAACAACATGTTGGCAGATGCACTATCCAGGAGGCCACCAATTTACGCCATGACAGATGTATTAGTAGATTGGAAGGACCACTTGGTGATGGAATACTCGGAAAATCAATCCATTTGTCAGGTGATAGATGGACAAATACAGGACGATGACTTCAAGATCATTGATGGCATCATCTATTATAAGGGTCAAATCTTTTTGGTTCCTGAATCGGCCTTCAAGGCCAAAGTGTTGCAGGCATGTCATGACTCACCGATGGCGGGGCACCAAGGGATTGGCAAGACATACAGGCAGGTGAGGGAGAGGTTCTCATGGAAAGGCCTCAAGGAGGATGTGATGAATCACGTCAAGGAGTGTATTACTTGTCAGGAGAATAAGGATGAGCACACTCACCTAGCGGGACTGCTGGAACCCCTACCCATCCCAGAAGACAAATGGGAAAGCATCTCCATGGACTTCATCACAGGTTTGCCCAAGGCGCAGGGAAAGGATTGTATTTTTGTGGTGGTAGACAAGTTGGCGAAGTTTGCACACTTCTTCTCCATTGCTACAGACTTCAGTGCAGTACAGGTGACCAAATTATTCTTCAGGGAGATCTTCGGACTTCACGACTTACCCAAGCCCATTGTTAGTGACAGGGATAGCAGGTTTATGAGTACATTTTGGCAGGAGTTATTCAGGCTAGTTGGTACGGCCTTGACTCCTAGTACAAGTTATCATCCTCAGACAGACGGGCAGACCGAAATAGTCAACAAATGGGTAGAAGGCTATCTCAGGAATTATGTGGCTGGGCAGCAAAAGGCATGGGTCAGATGGCTACATTTGGGGAAATATTGTTACAACACCACCCATCACATGTCCATAAGCATGACCCCATTCAGGGCATTGTACAGTTATGACCCACTCTCTTTCGTAGAGATTGCTTTTGGTGACAGCAGGGCCCCAATGGTACAAGATTGGGTACAGAAGAATCAGGATATCCTCAGGGAGCTGAAAGATCATCTACAGAGGACACAGAACCAACAAAAGGTTCAAGTAGACAAACACAGGGTAGAGCGTACTTTTGAGGTAGGTGACTTAGTCTACCTAAGGCTCCAACTGTACAAGTAGGCTTCTATCAAAAGAAGCGGAGCAGAGAAGCTTCAACCACGTTTCTTTGGGCCCTACAGGATCAACAGGAAGGTAGGGGTCGTGGCTTATGAGTTGGAGCTTCCACAGGGTAGCAGAATACACAATGTTTTCCACGTGTCCTGCCTGAAGAGGGCCATCGGCCAACACATCACCCCCCCTGGAGGTACTGCCACCTCTAGATGAAGAGGGGCAACTGGTTCTGGTACCAGAGGAGATCTTGGAGGTTCGAGAGAAGAAGTTCTAGAAGAGAAGCATCAAAGAATACCTGATCAAATGGAAGGATTTGCCCATTGAGGATGCCACGTGGGAGAATGAACATGTAGTACAGGAAACAGGTTTGGAATTACTTGAGGACAAGCAATTTCTAGCAGGGGAGACTGTAATGTCCCCCACCTCTTGATGAAGAGGTCTGGGAAGACTTAGTAGTCTAGGCATCCCCACTAGACTATAGTCTCATACAGCATGGGAAAAAGTCAACCAAACTAATGTTATATTTTGAAGTTGACTTAGGAAAAAGGAAAAAATGCAAAAAGTAACTCAATGAAGAATTAGAACGTTGGAGGTTGAGTTAGGAGCTTAACCTAAGGGTTAAACTAACTCAATAGGGAAATAGAAGGGAAGTATAAAGGAAAGGCTAGGGCGCACCTTTCATTCATCTTGGATATTTGGTATTTGCTTGTTGAGCTCTTGAGCACACAGTTTTGAGGGTTTTGAGATTACAAACCCTAGAGAGCAACTCAGTGGTGAAAGATTCCACTCACTTGTTCCAAGCTTGGTCTCGGGGATGAAATACTCCACCCACACCATTCTACACTCATCACAGGTTCCTTCATCGATTCAAGAGAGCAGCAGGGTCGTACTATTCAGGGATTTCCAGCAGGGGCACACCATTGCTTGAGGAGAAGTTCGATCCAGCTTATTGACAGAGCCTTGAGAGATTCTAGCATTTGGGTTTTGCTTGTAGGACCTTGCACATCAGTTTGGAGGTATTCTTGAAGAGTTACTACGACCTGATTGTTATCTACAGATTGGGACGGATTTGAGGGAAGTAGGACGTCCTGGTGATTCAGAGATTCTCAGATCTAGGGAGTTCTACCTCAGATCTGATCTTGAAACTTCTCCTAGGGGTTTGTGGTTGCCCGATCTATCATCCTAGAGAGTTTCAGAAGTTTTGGAGGCTTCCTCCAACCAGGCCGAATTATTGGGCACTTCAGGGTTCCAAGAAGGCACAGATCTGATTAGGGTTTCAGTAGATTGAAGGAGAGAGACTTGGTATTTGAGCATCATACTTCCGAGAGGAGTTTCCCTTGTCCCGATCTATCTTTTGAGAGAGTTTTGCATTGATTGGAGTTCTCCTTCAGCTGGGCCGAAACTTTGGTCCTCTTACCCATCCAGCATAGCGTGTCAACAGCCTAGGGGGGTTGGACATACCCTTGCTCTTGTATTTGGGGTCTTCATCTCATATTCAGCCTTTGGAGGCTTATTTTGTATTATCGGGAGCATTTTGTAGCAGCTCATATCTTCTATCTTGGAGCCATCTGATGTTATTCCAGATCTGCTCATATATTGTATCAGGTTCTTGCTATTTCATAATAAAAAGGTCAGATCTATGCTCTGTGGTTCCATATCTTGTGTATTGATGAGATCTTGTATTGTATTGCATCTATCTTGATAAACTGTGCTAAATAATTGAATATAACCCTAAGGCTGAAATATCAGTGGCCAACCTGCAAACATAAACAATCAAACAATTAGTTCAGCGATTAGCTAGTGTCCCCAAGCGAAAAATTGGCTTGGGAACATTACACAGATGTAACATGTAGTTACCACAACTTCCACCTAGATGTCAAGATACATCATCCTGCTAAGCAGCATTTGTGCAACACCACATAAATAGGAAGAGTTAAGACTCAAGATGGTAGTAGAAAACTTGTAGAGTCCAAAGTAAAGGAAAAGATGTAAAAGGAGGATACCATTAAAATGACAAGATAGAGTTGAATGCAACTCGAGGAATCCAATGTGAACATGGTCAATTAGAAAGTAAAGAGAGTGAAATTGATCCTATGTTGTTTTGTAGCATTATCGATAGCCACAGTTGATGAAGATGGCATGGCTATTTGAATGCATATATGCTCGTCCTAAACAAATTATTCATCAACCAATCAATTATGAAGAATGTCATTATATCGGGTAGCGTAAATTCTTATTCTCAACAGAGATTCTTGAATTATTTGTTGTCTCGAGGGAACTCAAAGATTCCAACGCCAAATAGAGATGTTACACCTGCTAGGGAATCTTGACAAAGAAATTCCAAGCTGATATCCCTGTGCGGAGAAGAGGGGGGCAAACTAAGAAACTTAAACTCGTATGGGACAGCAAATAAATGCCTCACTATAGTTAACTTGTATTTCACTCTCAATGAGATAAAAGCAAGACTAATAATGTCCTTGCTAAGACAAGGCAAAGGTCGGATCAACAATCCTGTAGCAGCAATGGTGAAGAAAAGATAAAACCATTGATCATAAAAGGATAAGGCAAAAACAACTCCAACAAACCTAGAAAGGTAAAGATTATGGCCAGGCCAAAGTCCCAAGGACCCAACGATGAGTGAAGCAATAGTCCAATAGTCTTGTAGCCTAACCTGGGTTAGGTGAAGGATTAGAAAGTTGAAACCAAAAGCAGAATGAATTGGGATCCGGGGATGTGCATTGTTGCAACCCAAAAGTTAGATTGACAGCTTTTGTTTTCTCATCATTTTGGATGCAAGTGATATGACCAAATTGGACTCTCAGATAAGATAAGATAAAACAATTTTATTAATGTTCGACTAATGACCACAAAAGTAGGTTAAAGGGATTGTTGAGTACATTGATGTCATTACAAAGAAGGAGTGCCAAAAGGTCTTCTATAAAAGGCAAGATGAAGAAAATAAAGTGAAGGTATAGTAGTAGGGAGTGAGATCTAAGTTGAGGCATGAACAACCCTCGAACCTAAGCCCAGAGATGTGCTCTGAAGAAGACATGTACCATAGGAGAAGATCAAAGAACACATCCAAGAACAAGAGGAGCCAGAGGTAATGAAATAGGTTTGTCATGGAATGGACCCATCTCTCCTACCATTTGAAGCCGAATGAATAAAGTTGAGTATAATGGGATGTCTAGAGGGGAAACTGGTGGGATGCATGGATCGTCCTCTGCGCTACTAACTGGAAGAGGTAGTACAAGGACGAGGCCTAGGAATCTCATTCGTCTCCTGGGAAGGGATCTGATCTAGTCATGTCGCTAAAATCTCATGGGACGGGAGAAGGTCCCACGGGTCCGCATTGATATAGAGTTCGGAGTTGCGTTGGTGTCGGTCTTGTAAGTTTTAAACCTGTGAAGTAAAGCAATGCATACAGATTCTTAAGCAAAACAGAAATTAATCAATAGCTCATACACAGTACATAGAGATTTATGCTGGAAACCCTTAACCAGGAGAAAACCAGCCTTCCTTGGTGTCGCACCTTTCAACTCTTCATTGTATTAATTTCACCATTCACCATACAATATATATAACATTTTAGGTATTTCGTAGCTACCAAAACCCTAATCCCTTAATCCAAGATTAATTTAGAAAACCGCTAAAAATAGCAAAATCCGCTAAAATAGCGAAAACCGCCCAAAAAAAAAATCGGGGCACTGCGCATAACCAGGGGGGGCCAAACCTGGCCCCCCTAGGACCCCCCAGGAAAGCACCCAGCGCACACAACACAAAGAGCGAAGGAAGTTGGGATTGTCAAACGCAATTGTCGAATTTGACGCGCCCACACACACACATGCAAAGAATATAACACATACCCAACAGGTCTGTCTCTTAGTGCCCCTTCCTAAAGGTAGCACCGTGAAGAAGGAAGTGATCCGCCGAATAGGGTATGGTCTCATAGGAGGCTGATGAGTATGGGCTCGGAGCTTGAGGGCCTCTTGTATGTACAACACTAAGCACTGCTAATTAGGATACCCGAAGAAGCCAATGAGGGTCTGAGTCCCCCCTAAATAAGCAATGAAACCTTCCCCTAATCTCATAATAGATGGGGCAGCGAAAGATGAAGTGTTCCTTAGTCTCAACCTCCTGTAATTGGCATAGCTGACAAATCCTATCTGGTCAATCGATCTAGTGGTCTATCTCTACTCGAAGTCTATGAAAGCCCACTCTGAACTTGCCAAGAGGAATGCAAAGAGCATGTGAGCGTGTAGCCAGTGGCAGAGTGTATACTGTGGTCGAACAATGAACCTGTCTCTAAGCTCCAAGAAGTGCTTAGCCTAAAAGGCCATCTTTGGGTGTAAACCACCAGGAGGGTTAACCCAAGTGATCTAGATAATGTTGGAGTTACTTCACACACACCTATGATTTAGTTTTCCTAAGGTTTTTCCTTGTTTATTAGTCATAATTAGTCATTATCCAGTCTCCTATATTTTAGGGGAGAATATTCCACCTGGAGAATATTCTCTTCAATTGACACTTCAGTTTGACTAGTTGAGTTGAGTCTAGATGCTGCATTGGTTTTGTCACCATGCAACATTGGGATCATCACCATGTTAATGCGCACTTGCCTTGGGATCATCACCAGACTGGCGCATTACACTTGATTCCCTGGGTTAACTCCTCACTACTCTCTGTTCAGTCAGTTAACTGAAGACTAGTTGACTAGTTAACTCAACTAAGTGGCAGTTCACTCCCGTAACTGCCTGAGAGACTAGACTAGGTGGCAATTTACTCCTGTAACTGTTGGTGTGTGTCCAGATCACTCTAGACCACCACTATGGCTCATTAGTTACTCATGTATCCTATATCTATTGTAAATTATTCACTCTTTAAGTGTGGAATACGGTTAATGAGAATTCTTCCATTCTTTCTCTCTCGCTTCTTCTTTCTCAATTTATCTCTGCAAATGTTGTTAATGTTTATGCCATTATTATAGTTCTTT
>JZKD02S1882280.1:35791-50523 GCA_000966675.3 Picea glauca | reverse complement strand
ATTAGGATTAGTTTCTCGTCACCAACACTGTATAGGTTTGGATCAAAAACACTCTTATTGAAAACTCATCAAGAATATATCTATCTACAATAGTTTCCAATTCATGGATGGTAGTACAGATGGAAGTGTATCAAGTTCACTCGGTAAAGTGTCTCATCATAGACAACTCCCTCTGTTTATGAGAAACCTCTGGCTATAGATATTGTTTTGTATTTATCGACACTTCCATCAACTGCATTCCTGATCTTATAGATATGCTTGGAAGTTACCACATACTTCCCTTTCTGGTCCCTGAATAATATCTTATGCATCATTCTTTAAGATATACTAGTATTATTCTGTTATGGCATCTTGCATACTGGTTCTCTTGTTTCTTCTCTAAGACAAGGAGTCTCAACATCAATGAAGTGGCTCATGACCAAAGGATAGCTCGAAAATCTCTTTTTCTTTCTTGGAATGTGCCTTGAGAGGCTTGAATGTTTCTTTGCCTCTTGCAGAGTGAGTCTAGGTAGGAACTTTATGCCTTACTGCAATATCTATGAACATATCAACTAGATATCTTAGATAACCCAGAGTAATGTTTGTCTCCCTCTGAATTGATGAAGGGGGAGAAGGTATTGTCTCATTGTCAATATCCATTTGAGATTCTATGAGTATTTGAAAAACTGTCTCTTTGTCAAGGAAAACATCTCTGGTTGTCTCAATATGTCTCTGACTAGGGATGTCTTTCAAGATTCATTGTATCCTTTCTTTCTAAAAGATCTATCTTGGAATTATTCTCTTTGGGTACATGAAAATACATTGGGCACACAAATAAACTGAAGTGTTCAATCTCAAGCTTCATTCCGGTGAAGACTTCTTCAGGAGTTATGTTTTTCAAAGTATGGTTAAGACTCTTGTTCTGCACATATGCTGTGTCATGCATGCTTCTTTCCATGGAATCCTAGAAATATTCTGATCATGCTTTATAGCATTGGTTGTCTCAATGATGGTTCTATTCTTCTTCTTTATCAAGTGGTTTTGGCTCCTTCTGATTCAAGTGACTCCCTCTGAAGGATAATCATCTTATTTTCTTGTTAACCTATCTGGAACAACAACAAAAAAAGAGAACCAACACAACAATATATCCTAAAGGAGAATAATGAGTACATCTCTAGAATCAAAACATTTTAAGGAATATTTTAACAGCTACAACAGCTACTTGTAATGTAGATTTTTTTTATAAATATAGGTTATATGAATGAAAATTACAAAAATCAAACCTAGAGTATTTACTCTGAGTGTTTTGTTTCTCTGAATACATTGAGATCCCTCTAGATCCATGACTTCAGCAAAGGTTCCTTCCTCCTGTAATTTCACTCATGATAATGATACAAATAATATATACAAGTGCATACCTGAGGATGTTGATATTATTTCTCCAATGGCTCTTGGCTGATCTTTATCCTCTGATATATTTATGAAGAAGATAGTCATGATGTCACCTTTTGTCGTCTTTTTTATTTTGAAGTTGGACTTTCAAAGTGAGGGCTTGAGTAGGTGATTGGCTTCCTTGTTCTGACGTTATCTTCCCTCCAATCATTGATAGTTGTATCTGGTAAACCCTTTTGTATTACCCACAATAAGTCTTCCTCTGAAGCCTTGTATTTCAAAAACTTTAAATTTGCTTGATCCATCAAGCTTATCCTCCATCATATCTTTTGTTCATCATAATTTTAGATTCTTCGCAACCCTTTGTCAACTAGGCTAGAAAACCTAACGGCTAGGCTAGCACTTTTAGGTTTTATTGGACTTATGACTTCCAAAAATAAGCCCTTGAGAGATATTATAACATTGGTGAGCTGAAGAGCTCCTTCATAGAGTTTGGAGAAACCCTAATTCTGAAATTTCTGTAGAAATTGGTGAGACCCTACAAACCCTAGGGCCAAAATTTCAAAATGCTCGGAATGTTACTTTGAGAGTCTCTCGAGATGTGCTAGAGGAGTCCATACTCTCCTATCCCAAAATTATCCCCAACGTTAAATTGTTTAAGGGATGAAACACCCCATAAAGGAAGGCCATACGAATTTTCTGGAAACCGTAGGAGGGCCATACGGTTCTGCAAAAGAGAGAGGAGTCTGGTAGATGCTTGTGCAATGGGGTCTTCAAGACCTATGCTCTGATACCATGTTGATTTTTCATAAGCTAGGTTAAGCATGAAGTTCATTCCATTTTTAGAATTTCACTTAACCATAAACAATAATGTTGCAACAACCAAGATCACAAGAATAAACACCATGCACAAGTACACGAGAATTATCCTAGGAAACCCTTCTCAAAAAGGGAAGAAAACCCAGCCAAATACTTTGCTATATTCTTCAAGAAAAATACCTTCACCACCAAGAAATACCTAGGACATAAGAGGATTCTTCAAACCCTAAAAAACTAGCGCCCAAGAGAGGTGCACACCATTTCCCAAGTAGATGTATCTGCTGAAATTTCCAAACTCACAAGAAATATACGATTCCACAATGGGAAATCATCCCTTACTTATATTAGACTTGTACAATCAACCAAGGAGTCTATTGGATCAAGAGGGATGACCTCTCTAATTAGTCACTTTATAATTATTATTATAATTAATATTAACCATATTAATTATCTTTTACATTTATTATTAATCACATTACGGTGGGACTGACCTGTACCCTTTACATAATGATTAGAGTTACAAGCACGTCTGAATCTTGAACAACATATAGCAAAGGATCAGATACACCAACTAGTGCTCATCCACTAGGGGCGCATACATAGGGATGTCATAGCTCTGGCTCACTGCATTACACAGAAGAACCACATCTATAGACGTTCACATGTGCTCATCCACAGGGATGTCCACTCTATAGATATTCTTTCCCACTGCCTCACACAGGAGAATCATATGGATTTTTCTCATCAGCTCGGCTGCTCAGAGGAGGCTACCACATCATCTTCATTTTTGTTCACATGAAGATGCACCCAACACTTTGGGATTTCACACGTTCACCTTGTGCTTAGCCATAGGCACGTCCAACTCATCAAATCACCTTTCCCACTGGATAATCATCTGGAGTTCTTCTCACTCTATGAATGGAGGAGGTCATCTCTACGTTCCTATATCTGTCACAGGCAGAAACCGCGTACCATTCTTAGGGGATTTCTCTCACGTTTGTAATCTAAGAGAAAGACTTCACATAGATGAAATGATCCACACCTCACGGGTTTGAAATCTGGAGAATGTCTCACATAGCTGCATTCATCAACATTTATCTCATAATGTGATGGACCAAGTTATGATTAAGGGAGAGTCTAATATGTTGATGAACCATGTAGGTGAAAAATATTTCTACAGAACTAGTGAGTACAACAGTTGGTACCTATGTATCTTGGTAGATGGATTTATTTTTATATGGACATCAATGCTCAGTTGTTTGCAGTAAATAGTTCATGTATGTACAAGACGAATAAGAAACAAGTTTGAAAATGAATCCCATAATGAAGAGATCCCAAGTAAAGACAATGCATCAAACCATATGAAAGACAAAAAAGAAAGATAACGCAAGACAAAGGATTAAGATGAAAAAAGATGAGGACATAATCGACACGAAGAGAAAGACAATATAAGCCAGCTCAAGAAGATTCAAGATAAATATTAAAGGAGAGTGTTAGAGATAATGTTTATCTTAGTTTATTATTTAGGGTATTTTTAGCTATTTGGATTTGAGAAGATTGGTTCAACTAAGTTTTTTCTTATTTTGGTGTGTGGTTTAGATATTATATCAACTCGTTGAATTTATGATCAAGTTAGTTTGTATGTATTGGGACACGCTTGTTTTATTTATATGTATTCATTCCATTAGTTCAAGATTTTTATTGATGCCATCATTTTTGTGTAATATTCTACTCTTCAGTTTGAATAGAATTCAATTAGTTTCCTTTCCCACASTCATCAATGGAGGCCCTTCCAAATTATTTTGAGMATCACATCGAGTGATACAAGTATATCCATTTTCTCCATTMTTATTTCTTATAGTGGCTRAMGCATTGAGTAAATTGATTAAGGATGCCAAGGAAAATTGAAGCCTTAAAGGAGTTAAGGTAACAGAACAATAATGTATTTCAMATTGTATCTTTGTTGACGACGTGGTATGATTTTCCCAAGGGTATATGCAGGATATTTGTACCTTAAAACGAGTTTTGAACCTCTATTTCAAAGCTACATATATGGAATTAAACTTCGAGGTATCAAGTTTAATTTCCCATTGTTTTCCTGACAATATTAATCAACAAATTGGAGACCTCCTCCCTTTCCTTAGGAAGGATATAGAGACCGATTTCAAGTACGTGATGTTTATCCTTAAACCCAATAATTATAGATTCGTATATTGGATGTGGTTATATAAGAATGTTGAAGATCGAGTAATGCACTCAATTAACAAATTTCTCTCGAGGGGTGGAAGATTAGTCTTGATAAACTCAGTGTCGAACACTATTCCAATGTACTCATCTTAAATCATAGCAGTGCCAAAAGTTATCCTAACAAAAATAAAAAAAGGTTAGAATTCATTTTTTTCTCTCAATGGGTGGAATATTAGTCTTGCTAAAGTCAGTGTTGGATACTATTCCAATGTACTCGACTTTGATCATAGCAGTGCCAAAAGTTATACTAACCAAAATAAAAAAGGTTAGAATTCATTTTTTGTGGTTGAGAGTGTGGGCGTTGTGAGGCATTCCATTAGTAAAATGGAGTCTCATGGATTCCCAAAAATAACGGAGGCTAGGGAATAAAAAACAAGACTTAGTTTATGGATGCCTATAGACAATAAATTATTGTGGGGAAGAGTTATGGAATAAAATTATTGTGGGGAAGTGAAATTATTGTGGTGAAGTGTTATAAAATCAAAACATATTCATAATTTGTTTGGAATATTGGTCCAGACTCCTAAGGAGGTCCTCAAAAAATAAATCGTTATGGGAAAGAGTTATGAAATCGAAATATATTTAGAATTTGTTAGTGGAATATTGGTTCAGACTACTGAGGAGGTACTGAAAAGGATCGATTTATTAGAAGGAAATAGTGAAAGAATTTCCTTTGGTTGGGTAGTGGATGGTATAAAGAAGTGGGAATGACAAAAAGGTAAAAGTTAGGGAAGACCCTTGAATGGGCATTGAAAATGAATTTATGCTTTTGCATCCTCTCTTATAGGCCCTTCACTCGAATAATGTTTTCATGTTGGAAGATACCAAATCCCAATCCCCTTAAGAAAGAGGAAGGTCATTATGGAAGTTGGCAGAAAATTGAGGATCCTGGGCATCGAAGTGGAAGAATGGAATCAACATATTGGACAAAATAGTTTCCAATTATATCATGCTAAAAGAAGAAGAGAACGATGTCCTCTATTTGTCTAAAAACTCTAAAAATTCAAATACATGGGAATTCATAACAAAATTGGGATACTAGGTAGACATGGAAGCTAATTTCAATGGAGAGAAGCTATGGTGGTGGGTTATTCTATGGAATCTCAATGCCTAGTTGAAAATTAAAATAATTTTATGAAAAAATATTATTTTCACAAGTTATTCAACTTCCAGTATACAAAAGTATTTTTTTTATTTATAATTTCACTTTAGAGTAAAAACAAAACTTGTGAGGGTCAAATTAATCCACAACAGAAGAAAGGAAGCTCTGACTACGCTAGTGTAGGGTTAGGGTTTTTGTTGCTCTACTACACATGTTCTCCCCCACAGGGGCTCATGCCTCTAAAGGAGGGAGGGCCGAGAGGCCCCTCTTACAACTAGGCAATGGTGAATGGAAGCAATGGAGAGGGCTCTAGGCATCCCACCTTCGAACCTCCTCCTGATATTTGCTCACAATTATTGGCTGAGGGAAATTTCAAGGACAAAAAAATGGACATAGACTCAAGGAAAGCGTTGCCATCCACAAGTGCATCATGTCCATGGATACCAGGAAAGTGTATTCCCTAAGCACCACAAGCCCCGAAATACATCATTATCACACCTCGCATCGAGGAAAAGAAACAATATATGAAAGATTATGCCTGAGTGGGAAAATTTTTAGGGCTCTGGCTCTCGGAATAGGATTTGATCAAATGGAAACATCAATGGTGGAATCCCAAAGGACACTATGAGCTAAAACTAGGTTCCAATGGTTTTTCACCATCATCCTGCACAACCTAGAAGACAGAAATCACATCTTCGACGAAGGGCTACATTTTTTCGACTCAGCAGGACTCTTCTTGAGTTTCTGGATAGAGAAATTTAGTCCTAAAATGGAAGACTTTGCACATGCACCAGTATGGATCAGACTATACTCCCTACCATAAGAATTCTAGCTAGAGGAGGTACTTGCAGGCATAGGCAATACCATTGGAGTTTATGTTAAATATTCAGAGGCCATGAAGCAAAGAAGATACACCTCCTATGTGCATATCTATGTCTACCTGAATATAGCCAAGCCACTCCCTGGATCCATAGCCCTAGAATACCACGATGAGGACTGGATGCAAACCATTGACTATGAACATATTTCATTTTGTTGCAGGAAATTCCATGAGCATGGGAATCTCTTTAGAGACTTCCCCCTAAATGCAGCAAATAAAGATGGGAAACCAGATGTCGGAAAAGACAAGGATGGATTTGATTAGGTGCCTAGGAAGGGTGAACAAGGTGGAAGAAAGCACATAACCCGGGCCAGTAAGGATCCATCCATGAAAAACAAATATGAGATCCTACAAGATCAACCGAAGAATCCTTTAGTCTCTCAAGCGGAGCCGATGGATAAAATGCCCTAGCAAACAGGCAAAGAGAAAGTAGGAGCAACTCAAGATCCTAACCCAACGACTTCTCCAACCTGCCCCAATACTCGAATTGTGGATCAACCAAAAGAAAAGGATGTGGATGTCGAGATGGATATTGACGAGCTAGAACTAGCAGGGATGGACCCGGAGCACCTAGAGCACACCTATCGAAACCAGAAACTTTACACCATACCTCCAGATCAACTGTGAAAAGTCCACAAGGTCTTCCTCAACTCCTCCATTGGATCCACTGCTAGATCTAGTGCAAGATTGGGAATACAATGGAATAAACAGAAGGATCATCAAAAACCTCAGAAGGATGAAAGGAAGAGAGGAAGGAAGTTGATGAGTAAGATTATACAAGAGATAGGTCACTTCATGGTGAACTCAGGTCAAATCCACCTCATCTCAGATAGGGTTCCCCCCCTCCCCTCCCCCTTCGCCTCATGAAGATCATCTCCTAGAACATACAAGGTCTTAACGGTCATAGCAAGTAAAAATTGCTACGATATTTGATCTTAGCAAAGAAAATTGACATCATGATGCTCCAAGAAACAAAATGCGCAACCGAAGACATGGAAAATATTCCCCCCTATTACTGGAAGCAAGGGAAAGTGGTATCCACAACAGCCACATGTACATATGGGGGTCTATATTTACTCTTGAACCCCAACACAATCATTATGGAAAACTTTATCACAACCAAATGGTCTATCTCAGCCACCTACAGGCTCATTGGCTCCGACAAGCCTGGATACCTCTCAAATTTCTATGGACTGGATAGCTCTAGGGATAAGAAGGCATTCCTTCACAATTTTAAGTACCTATATACCTTAACCAAGGAGAGAAGATGGATTTTAGGAGGATACTTCAACTTGATATGCAATCTAGATGAAAAAAGAGGAGGAATAAGGTACCTGGAACCAGAATCTGGCGACTTCCAAAATCTTCTAGACAACACCAACCTCATTGACCTAGAGACCTCCAATGGTACCTTCACCTGGAAAAATAAGAGAACATAATGCATCAAATAGCCTACAGGTTGGATCGTTTCCTAATCTCAGACTCCCTGCTGCTAGAAAGCACAACTATGAAGGCGAGCATACTTGATTTTCATGGGTCGGACCACTGGCCTATACAACTATGGCTAGATGTGTCGGCCACCCTGGGGAGAAAACCCTTCAGGTTTGAGTAGTTATGGCTCAACCACCCAGAATTCCAACAAAAGGTCCACAAGTGGTGGAAGGAGGCGGTGATACCTTATGGCTCCAAGATGTACCGCTACAAGCAAAAGCTCAAAAATCTCAAGCAGCAACTCAAACTCTAGAATAGGAAAAACTTTGGCAACATTTTAGAAGCTCAAAAGAAACTGACAGATCAAATGAGCATGGTGCAAAGACAAATCTAGGATCACAGACTCTATGAAGATCTTAAATCCCAAGAAGAGGCGATAGGACACCAGCTAGAGGATAGAAAATCCCAAGAAGAGATTTTGTGGTGAAAAATATCTCGCATCCAGTGGCTCAAGGAGGGAAACCGAAACACCAATTTTTTTCACAGATCCACCCTCCAACAATAGCATACAAATCGAATCATGCAGTTAACTTCCAACAATGGTCAAATCATCCATTCCCATGAGGAACTAGAAAAGGAATTGGTTGCCTATTATAAATATCTCCTTATAGAGCCTCAATAGAATAGATCCCAAGCCATCACCAAAGTCACGGAGAACATACCCACCCTAATCACTCCAGGACAAAACGTTGCCCTACTCAGGCCCATCACTCTTGAGGAAGTATATCAAGTTCTTCGAGACAACCCCAAAGGAAAGGCTCCAGGACTGGATGTCTTTACTAGCGATTTCTTCCATCACTGTTGGCAGATGATCAAGGAAGAGGTATGGGAAATCATTGAAGACTCCAGAATCTCAGGGAAAGTCCTCTCGCATCTCAACGCAACTTTCCTCACCCTCATTCTAAAAGAGGGGGATATCAATCACCCTAAGCAATTTCGACCAATCGCTCTTTGCAATGTAATCTAAGAGCTTCTAACCAAGGTGATCGCTAGGAGACTCAAGCCCATCCTACCCCATATCATCTCTCCAGAACAATCGGGTTATGTGGAAGGAAGGAAAATCCTAGAAAACATCATCTTAGTGCATGAAGTGATTCACTCCCTACAGAAGACCCGCACGCTAGGTATGCTCTTAAAACTAGATCTTTCCAAAGCCTTTGACAAGTTAAGTTGGGAATACATGCATGCTATGATACTAGCTTTTGGCATTGACCACACCTGGGTAGAGTGGATCTCAAACCTCACTTCCTCTACTTTCTTTTCAATCCTTATCAATGGAGTCCCCTCTTTCCCCTTCTCCCCCACCAAAGGAATCAGACAAGGTGATCCTCTATCCCCCTTCCTTTTTATTATCATGGCCAAAGGTCTCAATCATTCCATCCAAGCCGCCATCGCAAAAGAAATGTTCAATGGTCTCCCCCTACATGGTATCTCTCCCCCAACCTCTCACAACCAATTTTTTGATGATACCCTAATGATGGGCTCCCCAACTGTCATGGAAGCCCATGCCTTCCTCTCACTCCTCCAAAATTTTTGTGATGCTTCAGGACTGGGCTTCAACAAAGACAAAACCCAAATATTTTTCTTCAACACCCCATCTCCGATTCAATGCCATATCTCTGAAATTATTTGTTTCACCCAAAGCTCCCTTTCATCCAAGTACCTTGGTATCCCCTTGCTAGAAAATGCCCTCAGAAACAGTTCGTGGGAACATCTCCTCTCCTCCTTTGTAAATAGGCTCACCTCCTGGACCTATCGAGCCCTCAATTTCCCCAGCCACCTCATTCTCCTCAAAGTCATGCTTCAAGCCTTACCTATTTATACATTTTCAGCTCTGGCAGCCCCAAAATTTGTCCTGACTTCCATCAAAACCTTGCAAAGGAATTTCCTTTGGCAAGGCCTCAAAACAGGAAAAAATTTAGCACTTATTAGTTGGGATAACCTCTACAAACCCAAATCTCAAGGAAGGCTTGGTTTAAGGGACCCCTCAGACATGAACAAAATCCTAAGTGCTAAGATCTGGTGGAGGTGGCTCAAAAGGCCTCAAGATATTGGGGCCAATCTCTGGAGGACGAAATATACCCCCAACACGATGGAGAGAAACCTGATTAGATGGAATGTGGACAACCATGGCTCCCAAATTTGGGCGACATCCAAGCAGAATCAACATCTTGTAATAAATCACACCTTCTGGGAAATTAGAAATGGGAAAACTTCTCTTTTCTGGAAAGATTCATGGTAGCAGTTACAAATTCTGGAGCATGAAGCCTGGGATGACACATTAAGTATCCCATCCACACAGGAACAATTGACAAAAACGGTAGACTACTAGAAAGACAACCCAACAGAGCCCACATGAAGATGCTAGAAATCAAACAGTGAAGATTTGCATTTAGAGGTACACGTGGACCTTCAGCCTTGGCTTAACACAAACAATGAAAGAAAAATCCCCACTTTGACAGGCGAGGACATCCTACAATGGGGGCACTCACCAAAGGGAACCTTCAACATAAAATAGGCCTATTCCATTAAGGCTCACTCAGACCCTTTACCTACAAGGAAAGTGTGGAGAAAAGTATGGTCTCTAAAACACTGGCCAAAAATTAGTCTTTTCCTCCGGCTTGTTAATCACGCAATAATTATCACATGGGATAACCTATTGAAAAGGGGTTTTGTTGGTTCGTCTATATGTATGCTCTGTGGGGAAGATGCAGAAACATTGAACCATCTCCTCAACACCTACCCCTACACCACTCAAGTCTGGGAACAATGTGCGAAGCAGGACATCATCATCGACACCATAGAAGATTGGAGAGAGATCGCTTTTCAATCACCCCTTCTCAATGGAATTCAGAAACTTCTCCTGGGTTTTATCCTGGAAAATCTAGAAGGAAAGAAACAGAAGAATCTTCAGGAATGATCAACTCCCTTGGCAACACTATTGGAAACAAATCTACCTCAACATTCTGGAAACAATCAGGCTACAACATTGAAATGAAACAAATATAAATGGCCCACCTTCGTAGAAAATCATATTGCAGCATTGGAATGTCAATATGGCCTGGGGCCCGCCCCTCCCCCCTGCCACTCAACCTTTTCAAAGGAGCCCCTCGCATTGGTCTCCCCCCCCTCGGAAGGCTTCATCAAACTAAATTTTGATGGTGCTTCCAAGGGTAACCCTGGGGCGACAAGTTTTGGAGTGGTCTTCTGCAACCACCTGGGAAACATACTTCTCATTAATGCAGGCAGCTTGGGCCACACTACAAACAATGTTGTTGAGTTATGGGGGCTCACCAGAGGCTTGGAAATTGCAATTGAGTAGAAATTCACCAAGTTGGTTGTTGAAGGGGACTCGCTAATCATCATCAATCTCTTTGGGAAAATCGTTAATGGAGCTGACCCAGAGCGAATCTCACCTTGTTGGAGACTCTCCTATGGACTAAGAACAATTGCGGATCTCATCCAACCCATTCAGTCCTTCATCTACTCTCACATCAAGAGAAAGGAGAATCAAGTTGTTGATGAAATGGATAATGTTGGAATGAAATGGGAAGGACCAGAGCTCCTCTGCCAAAATTCCCTCAATCCAACTCACCCCATCCTCCAGTAGTGCACTAAAAAATCCACATCCATGGACAAGTCCCTGGATGGGGTGATAATGTAGGACACATGGCACTTGGAGGTGGTGCAAGGGGGCCAGCATAGCGATGGCCATGTGATTGAAGCATGGCACACCACTCTGCCACCCCCATGCATTTAAACTTCACTTGCGACAGCCCAGGCACCATTAGTCCTATTGTGCTTGGCTTCGTCCTACTGTCCCCTCCATGGCACGACTCCATGAATTCTCCATTACTTTCTTTGTGCGCCATAGCCTCCTTCTTCAACCGCAAAGCCATGCCTCATTCCAGTCTCATTTGCAGAAGTCTCTTGTCTTTCCTGAGCTCCCTTGCAACAGGATTTACCTCAACCTCCTCCTCATCTACTTACACTCTTCCCCTAGGCATACTCTCTCCCTTAGGTCCATCATAATTCCAAGGCAAAGAGGCAAGCTAGGGTGAGGATCACCCTGGAAGCCATCCCGACCACAATTGGTTCTCAGCCAAACGCTTGTACCCTCCCCTGGATCATCCACCTCACACTCCTCTTAGTCACAGTCTGAACAAGGGCCAAGCAACATCCCAACCCCCTCCTTCCCTCCCACTAACCGACTGGAATGGTTGGCTCTCTTCGACATTTCACTGGGTTTCCACCCAGGACCCTCCTTCGACCTGGCCTCTTCATCACTATTGCCTCTTGCAGTCCCACCAAACTCACCAGCAAGTGCACCTAGCCTGCAAGATAATTCCTTCACTCACCCACCCTCGGCAGCACCACCATTTCTCCAGGGGACTCAGTCAGGTCCGCACTCCTTCTTAGATGCAGTCCCAAACTCGCAATTGTAGGATAGCATCGCTATCCTCCACGGTCTAGTTTTTGAGCTGGGACAGGGTTTGGACGACCTCTAGTTTCGACTAGATATACTGGACATTAAGGCCTTCGTGCTCCTACAAATCCTATCCACCTTTTAGGGGGTCTTCCACTCTACACCATACGCAACTGGAGAAAAAGCGGACGCACATGTAAGCAACTCAAGAGATGGGGTGCTTCCCATAGGAGAAGGTGAATCGGGTCTGGCCATGCACGTGTACATGTATATGGATTACATTCCCATCGAAGAAGAATCACTTAGGGACTATGTTGCAGCTGGAATGGGCATTCATGAGCCCATGGAAATGGGAGCCATATGACCCAACGGTGGAAAGGAAGAAGGTGACACAGAGATTGCCACGCATGAGCAAATGGAATGAGGGGGGGTAGTTGTCTAAGAGGAGCTCGGGGACCCAACAACCTTTTCCACCTTTCCATTTGGATGGCCAGGTTATAAGACAACTGTATGACCAACACAGGTGTCTCCATATCACAGTTTTCCTTCTGTTGTCTCATGGAGGCCAGTACCAAGTTCAGTTTGATGCTTCTATGTTTTATCTTATGTTATCTATTTTGCAGTGTATCTTTAAGACAGATAGATATTTTGACTGGTCTAATATCGGCTGGTTGAACTGGTTTCCCCTCAGGGCAGTTCATTTTTTGCAGCACAGAACTATGGAAAATTTTGTAACTCTGGTTTTTTGAAGGTTTTTTATATAAATTCTTACTTATAAAAAAAAAAAATAAATAACTTGTGAATAATTTTGTTAGCTTTCTACTAACTATTTTTCAAATTATTTTTATTGAGATTTCATATGCCAATTTCACAATTGTTTCACAATATGTTCCTTAAAAATGAAAGGAATTATAATGAGTTATCCCCCCCCCCAACAATGTATCTATTATTAAACTTTTGTTTTTGACAAACGAAATATACTGCAACAATCTGCAGAGACTCTGTTTTCTTATGACTATAATTTTGAATCTAACAAATGAATATTATAATTTCTAGATTTTTTTGAAGTTGACCAAGTTAAAAAAGTTGCATATTTTAAACACATGTTTTCTCCCACCTTGTATCTATCTTAATTTTTACTTAAAACTAAAATGTAAAAATACCTTTTTGAAGAGAATAGTGCAAAACAATTAGTAGGCAAACATCTTTATCATTCAAAATGCATTCTGAAATGGTTTGATCATAGCCAGTCATGCCCAATATGCAGAGGTGAGGTTGAATTGCTCGAAGACAAGTTTTTGGTTCTCAACTTAAACAAATTGAGTTGAATATTAGCCTAGCTTCATATTAGTTTGTTATTATTTTTATATCTTATGTGTAACATTCTCAAACAATTATATATATAACATCAAATAGTATTACATTTGTTTTTATTACTTTGTGGTCAACACAAAGACATCAACAGTTTAATATAATAATAAAAAATTGTTCTTCAAACACTGAAAAAATACGTTAACTCACAATCAAAAAAATTGAGAAGATTGTTTAAATTATTTATTTTCTTTATTTTATTCTTTAATGAAGGAAATCCAAATCTAGAGACTAATTTTTCCAAAAAAAAATATTTTTTCATTAAAAAAAAATGATTTACCCAAATTAGTTGAAACATCTATTTATTATATTTTTTACCTAACACTACTACATATGGGCATATTTTTCCATGAAAATTTTCCACGTTTCTTACATTTGTCGAAAAAATGTAGTAAGTTAAGCATTTATTTCATTTTTATAAATTTGTCGTGATTATCGTCGCTATTGCCAAGAAAGTCCGTCGCTATAATGACGACTGTTGACTATCTCAACACACATACTAACACACATGACTTGCAACGTCTAGTTGACTTTATGCACGTCAAATCATGTATTTCTGTCGCTATATCGATGATAATCGATCTATATATACCTAACTTTAAGAGACTTTTCGATACATTTGCTATAGTTGAGACACTGTTCATGGATTTTGTTTGAGTTGTTTATTTTTCTGTCACCCACTGGTTCAACAAATCCAATTCTTGATCTAGATAGCTCGGATTTTGAACTTGCAAGGTTATCATGTTTGTTTATTTATATATTTATTTACATATACTCATTTAACTTGTAAAAAAAAATTCAAAGCAAATTTCATGTAGCTTTTTTTTTCCTTGATAATATGTATGTGCATCACCATATTTCAAAATTGTTATGTCATTTTTTTTAGATATAGCTAGTATATTTTATGGAAATTCATGTGAAATGTCAAGAAAAATATTTTCCGAAGAAGTATTTTAAGAAGAGGGAAAATTACTCCATCAATAAGACAATTCAAACATTAAAAACATATGTCATTTTCAATCTAG